>JACXGJ010002762.1:0-61474 GCA_016801105.1 Esox niger | reverse complement strand
GGTAGTATTACTGAGACCAGAGTGGTTTAGAATGGGAGGGTAGTATTACTGAGACCAGAGTGGTTTAGAATGGGAGGGTAGTACTGTGAGTGTCTGAAGCGAGTGTGAGGAGACAACAAGCCAATGTGAACAGATGGACAGGCCAGACAATGACAAAAGTTCTCTCTTCTCTCTTAGGGTCAGTTGACCTTCTCCATTATAAATCCTTGTTAATCTAAGGAAGGCACTCTCTAAACGTTCCTTATCTCGTGCGTTTAAATTTAGGTGGACATGAGGTAATGGACCACACCTCAGGAGTACATGACTAGAAAGACTCGTAGCGGTCCCTGTCCAAAGTCCTCCTGGTTGTGTTTTAGATCAAGACTCAAGAATCAAGATTCCAGCTGCCACTCCGCTGACTGCCCCGGATTGTCCCTGTCCCTGTCCATCTGCTGCTGCTTCTGACCTGGATTATGTTTTATAGACTCTGGACACCCCATGCATTTATTCATTACCACAATTAGTACTCTTAAGAGATTCTCCTGGCAAAACCTGAAGAGGACTGGTCACCTCTTTGAGTCTGGTTCTTTTCTAGGTTTCTTCCTATATTTTGCCCCCTCCTAGGGAGTTTTTCCCAGCCACTGTGCTTCAACACTGTTGTTGTTTGCTCCTTGGGGTATCAGGCAGGGTGTTTTGTAAAAGCACTTTGTGAAAACTGCTGATGTTAAAAGGACTTTATAAATACATTTGATTGGTTGAAATATTTGAAACAATAGCTTGAAAAATTTACTTCAGATCTCTCCTGGTAATTTATGCTTGTTTTATACTAGTAGTACTATAAAAAATGTTTCCCTGTTAAGAAATAGAGAAAAAAGGCTGCTATCTGGCTGTGATCCCAATCTCCCAGTGTGTCTCAGAGTGTCTCATAACAACACACCTGTAAAACACTTGTGCATATTTGTAACATGACTCATATATACTAAATATTTTATTATTGAAATATATGGCAATGTGTCATTTCGGTAAAATGATGAACATTCCTTGAATGTCTGTAATACTGCATTTCTATCAATGCCAATCCCTCCCTTTCTTCATTATACTCACATATCCTTGTGTGTCCAGTGTGTTGTTGGTGAGCTTGGCACGGTGGAATGAGATGCTCCTGCTCTGCCAGTGAGCTCCGGTGGCCGGAGAGTCTGGGTGGATGAACACCCTGTCGGGCAGACGGGCTTCGGCTCCACCCACCACTTGCCAGGCATCCCCCTGGAAGCGGTAACGTGAGGTGTCCACAGGTACCATGTCAAGCAGCAGAATGTAGCGCAGCGTTGGGTTCAGGCCCGACAGCTTTACCTTCAGCTGAGGGAACATCCGCCTTGGAGAAACAGGAGGTGGAGGTAAGTAAATGGAGAATTTGAGAAAAAGTGTGGCGAATTTATTTGTTATACATTTTAGGAAAGTTGACAAAAGGGCTGAATTGTTTGAATGTGTTTATACATTATAAAGACAGAGAGCAAGAGAAGTCCTCACCTTACAATACATATCCGTTAATGACCTAGTAGTAAATCAGTAGTAGTGGACATATTTAAATGAAACTACTGTAAATGGGAAACGTGTTTAAAAATGGCATGACTTCTCTCTTCTCCTGCTACCTCTCAGTCAGGAAAATATCACAGCAATAACATAACATAACAAATGTTGTGCGGGTTACTGGAGGGCAGCTCTCACCTGCCCTTCTTGGTGATAATCATCTCTGTGCCCACAGAGCTGAACTGCTTCCACAATGAACTGTTCTCCAACTCCAGCTTGACGGTGTCTGGCTGGCCTTTACAGGTTGGCTCGCTCGAAACAGGGGGCGGGGCCAGAAGGTGAGGGGTAATGGCCCGGGCAGCCATGTCACAGGATGAGGGGTAGAGGGACATGTGGCTAGGCTCCCTCTCTGTGGGTGAAGGTGGGTTTCAGCATCGATTAGGTTTCATCAAATTATTTCACTGACGTCATTAAGGGCTCAAGTCTTCCCCATTACAAATGGTGGCGACCTGTATGTTTGTGGGTCATTCTAATCCTTTGTTTGGTGCTGATGAATGAATTTAGCACATAAAAGAAATATTTGATATTTCTAACCATATAGGCTACTTTTATCATGGAACAACAGTAATGACTTAAATGCGACGAAGAACAACCAACTTCAATTTATTATTCATTCATTATTTCACTGGATAATGAAACTATTTCAGAAGACTTAACAGTTGAGGTCCCGCACAAAATACGTTTATATCCATGCATGGATACACAGCAATGATTTCACACATTGACGCAGGCAGATAGTCAGGCATACAAACAGAGACGCATAAAAGCACACACACACAAATACCAACACACAAGCACTCACCTATGAAGTAGCAGTCTCCCATTCTCTGGGGCCCAAGGGCCAAACTGGGATACATGTCCAGCATCTCTTTGTTCCCTTTTTCCTCCTTCTCTTTACCTCAATGTCACTCTATTCTCACACTGTCCATTTACTATTAGCTAGTGTGGTAGTTTTCCAGAATAAATGATCCTTAATATTTCCTGTCCAACACCGTCCTTGTGGTTTTCTCTTGGTTCTCTTTGGCTATGATTACCACTTTATTTCTTCTTTTCAACTTTAATCTGTCTGTCATATGCTTCTCTCCATTTCTCTTCATCAAATGGCCCTTTCACTTTGGGCCTTCATGCTATATAGGCGATAAGGGCTTCACACGTCAGGCCAAATGGCCAGGTTTTCACACTCCTTTCTTTTGACCTCTCCTTAGGACCAACCTGGAAGCTGCATTCCCCCTCTTTCGTCTCATTCTCTACCCTGCCCGCTATCTAAACAGACTGCAAACAAACACAAACACAGCACAGAGTAACATCCAAAAGGTTTTATGGAGAAATAGGGTTGGTTTAAAATGTGTTGAAACCCCAGGTAACTTCCTTTAACATTTGAGTTTTATTAAGAATTTGAATAAAACAGCAATATTAGTCTCTAGCGACAGACTTTGTTAACATATGCCGCCCAAATTATTTTTGGCATTACAGTAATTTAGTTCTCTAGCACACACTCCTGTCCATGGCAAATCATTGAGTTTAATAGCTACTATAAACAAAACCATTAAAAGGACAAATGAAGGGAGCCAAGAAATACAGTGCCTTCTGTATTAGGACAGGGAAGCATTATTTATTCTGTTGGCTCTATATGTGTGCCAGTTTAACACCCCTTTCTACATACTTCAAAGATGAGGTGGTATGTCTGTTCTGTTTTCTCCATGCTTTTCTTTTGCCATCATTTTGATGCGTTAGTCTTTGTCTCATCTATCCACAATGCCTTCTTAACCATCTCTGTAGGCTCTTTTATGTGCTGCAACCCAGCCATGTTGTTTGTCATTTTACATTACAACTAGCATTGTGCACCTTGCAGTGTGGCCTCTGTAGCTCTGCTGGTCTATTCTTCTGTGGGTGATATTGGCTGACACAGCTATGAAAACAGACATTCTCAAATACTGCATGCATATATTTATCTCATAGTTTTTAAAAAAATGTAATGCTAATTTCAGTAGAGAAGGAATTATTACATTTTCTAATAGTCACAGAGGGCACTGTGTACTGTATATTAGCCTGCCAACCTTAATATTCACCTGTTTCTTGAATTTCTGATGCAGAAATGACAAACTCACATAGACATTTTTCATATCGCCAATTTACACACATGCACAAACACAAACACACACTCTCTAGTCACATTTTTACTCCACTGAAAAGTCATCTTCCCTCAAATCACACTGTTCTCAAAAGTTGTTATGACCTACTCCAAAAGTGACCTCACCTGGTCTTAGATATATTATCACCCATCAGAATCCCAGACAAAATGAAATTAAAGTGTGCAACTGGTGGTTTAGGGAAGGGGATCTACTGTTCTCTGTGTTTAAATAGGACAGAATTAGAATAGTTACATTTAGAATTATTTAATAGTACCACATTTTGGCTTCTAAACAAATAATAATTTTTCAAAATTGGAGGTTTCAGACGTGAAAAGATAATATAGATGGCTGATCACGTCACCAGAGTGAATGTTATACTTGAATCCACAAATTTGCCTTTCAGTCAAAAGGATTTCAACAACAGGGAGGTCACTGCCAGGCTGCCCTTGAATGCCGACACAGTACTAGTACCTTGCTATTTATTTTGGCTTTGTTTTTTGACAAACCTCCAGTCCAATAAGCATGGCAGAGTCTGCACCAACACCCAAGGCTGTTCAGGGGCGATACTACAGGCTGTGTTAATACTGATAACCCTACATGTGGCAATGTACGTGTGCTTATATGAATGGTAACACAATCCATTCCTTTTTTACCTTTTATTTTTCCTAGTGTGACTAATCACACATTATTATTTTCAGCATTGACCTGAGAGCAATTTGAGTTGCCTGGCTCAGCGACAGAACAACAAACATTTGACCTTCCCAGTCTAGGGATTAGGACCAGCAACTTTTTTACTGCTGACCCAATGCTCCAATAAGCTACTAAAACATTTTACTTAGTCTGTAAAATACAGAATGGATCATGGTTTGTGGGAGAACCAAAATGCTAGTTTTTATTATGTTGATAGAACATATGCTTTAACTGTAAAAATCGGGATGTCCTCACAATTACTTTTCTATGGCACATGGAGTGAGAGATAGATTGGTCAGCACATTTTCCCCTGCAGCCTGAGGCCAGTCCGGTGATGTTTTGCCTGCATCTGCTTGGTAACACACACACCCACACACACACTCCACCCCCGTACACACACCTATTTTGGGGAGCTACTGGCTGGTCCCCTGTGGTCATTTCATAGCTAATGTCTTCCTTTCTCTCTGCATCCCGGTAGGGAGTCAGGGGTCATATGCAGGTGGAAGCCTGGGACAGAGCCAGTTTGGTCCTGGGTCGCCAGTTTGGTCTTTACACAAACAAGGATGTCTAGAATTTTCTAGAATTCCAAGAAGCATGGTGTAATGCCATCCAATAGCACACATTGAAATAGGTCAAATAAAGAATCATTACCCAGTTGTTCCTGTTGTTTTTATGTGCATAGACTTTGTCATGCTAAATCAAATGGAAAAGATCTACATTTTCCAAGTGGTCGTTTGACATATTGCTTTTGTGAGTCACAGCACATTCCATAAGGTAAATGTTATTGAATGTTTGAAAAATAGAGTTTAAATAGAGATTTACTGGTAGTGTACTGTCCCTATTGAAGTTTGAAGACTGAAATTAATTTAGAGCACTATGTATTGTTTATTTTCTGATATTACCTGTATTCTCAGGTATGCCTATTGTGGACAAAATATTTCTTTACAGTGGTTTCCTGTCAATATTAATTAATGTATATATATTTTCCGAACATTTAATCTACTGTGCCGAGGAGAGACACAGGGAAGGTAAATTCAAGGCCTGTGTGTCCATTATATTAACTAAAAGAGAGGGTGTGATGAGGAGGTGATGGAGAAATAGAAATCTAAAGCCTCCCTTTTATGGAGAGGCGACTTCTTTGGGGCAGCCTCCCTATGGTGGTTTGGGAGGAATGGGCACTGGCTCCAGCACCCACCATCTCCTGGCCATCTTGCTCCTCTATCTTGTAGCCTCCGCCCCAAATGACTCTTTCTGAGCCCTCAAATACCTCCTCAGACAACGATCCCAATAGGTGGCTGATGTGCAGGGACGGGGTTTTGACCTTTAATATATTCCGTTCATCCAGATCCGATGTGTGATTTAAGTGTTCCCTTCTTGTATTTTAGTTCCAATTCTTCACTGTACATTGTGTAACAGAATTACATAACATCGGTCAATGGAAAGCAAAATCACCAACCGATTGAGGTATGGACTCCAACTCTTTTACGTCTGTCATGTGCTCAGTGTGAACGTTCTCTCATCAGTGAAGAGAATGGGACGCCAATGGCGGACCTGCCTACTCTGGTGTTCCCTGGTGAATGCCAATTGGGCAGCCAGATGCTGGGCTATGAGCACAGGTCCCACTAGAGGAGAACAGGCCCTCATGCCACCCTCATGGAGTCTGTTTCTGACAGTTTGGTCAGAAACATGCACACAGGTTGCCCACTGGGGATCATTTTGTAGGGCTCTGGCAGTGCTCCTGTTTCTCCTCGCACAAAGGAGCAGATACTGGTCCTGCTACTACAGCCCTGTCCTGCTTTTCTCTTGTAACGGCTCGTCTCCTGGTATCTTCCCCATGCTCTTGAGACTATACTGGTAGATACAGCAAACCTTCTTGTGACAGCACGTATGGATGTGCCATCCTGGACTGTCTATGCAACCTGAATGGGCTGCAGGTACCAGCTCATACTACTAGTTGTGACAAGGACACTGGCAAAATGCAAAACTAGAGAAGAATCAGGAAGGATAGGGAGAGATTACCTCTACAGTGCACCTGCTGTCACTTTCAATTGCACCAAAAGAGGTGACATTGATTCACAATCGCTTACACTTCCTATCTGGACATCTTGATATTAATTGGCTTGTTGTTATATTGTGATGATTATGAGTTCCCTTATTTTTTTTGAACTGTGTATATCTGAATTGTTATGGCTGTGTAAACCACATAAAATACCTTAATTGAAAGCATCTGCTAAGTGACATGTCTTGAAACAGTTATTTATTTATTAATAGCTATTATGGAATCATATTTTTGTAATTTGTGTTAGCTGATAAACACAGAATTTTTCACTATAGATTACAGAAGTCCTGAATTTTATGAAAATGTAGATTACAGCCATTCAGCCACATTTATGAAAAAACTAAAATTGTGCCTTCAGAAAGTATTCAGACCCATTCACTTTCTCCGCATAAGATGTGATTAAAAACACAATAACTCATTACAACCAAGCAAAGCAACTTTTATTTTTTTTTCCTTTAATCGTCCTTGAGATATTCACTGAGAAATGGAAGAAGTTTGGATCCGCCAAGACCTTTCCTAGAGCTTGTTGTCCTGACAAACAAAAGAACTGGGCAACTTGGTCAGGAAGGTCACAAAGAACTCAATGTCAGATTCTGAGTTTCTCAACAGTTTTGGGAGAACCTACCAGAAGGACAGCCATGTCTGTAACATAATCCAATAAAGCCTTTATGGTAGTGTGGCTGGAAGGCATATAACATGCTGTCTGGAGGACACTAAGCTGGGACACATATTTTTAATACGTGCCTATATATTTTTTAAACATATACTTATATATGTATTCCTAATTACTTACGCATGGCCATATATTTCATAAATATATTTACATATTTGATTTTGCTGTTTTCAAATATGTATTAATGTCTTCAATACATGCAAATATATTTGCACAAATCTCAAAATTATAGTTGGTAATATGCATTTAGCATTTACATTTAACGCATATATTTCCATATTTGTACTGTTTCCTGTCATGTGTTTATTATGTTATCGAGTCATTTCTTTGAAGTACTTGTACAGAGGAATGGTATTCATGAAACTCTGTTGACATGCATTGTATTATGATATAGTGAGAAGTTATATATTTTATTAACATTTTCAGGGCACATATGTAAATATCTGCTGAGAAATCCTCTACGCATATATGTTTTACATGAGTTTTCCATGTGGGTATAGCAGAAACTTTTTTCCAATCCAAACTTGCTTTTGATACATCAAATCAGAGCGTTTTAAAATGAAAGGAAAAAAACATTTAAATTAGGCTGCATGTGTGACCACAGACCATGTTTAGCAGCACCAGGTATAAAAAGAGCATAACAAGGAAGGATCAAGGGAGAGACAGAGAATTATCAACCTGTTATTCAAGTGTCCCAGGTGGTGAGAATATCTGACAAGTAACCAACAGAAAACATTTAAACATATCAGCCAAGAAAAAAACACCTCTCATTCTGTCTCTAAGCAAGGCAGTTAACCCAAATTGCCTCCTGGGTGCACAACGTTCGAAAGAGGTGTTAAAAGCAGAATTGAAATTTAAATAGGACCTTTTGTTTATTAAGTCTTTAAATCAAGCTCTGGCAGGCATTCCTTATAGTCCAAAACAACAGCTGGAGAGGGTTGTGGTTTTAGTTGTTATCATTATACATTTGTGTGGGATTGGAAAGAGGATGAAAGGCAGCCAGGAAGGGAAGTGGAGGTGAGAAGTGAGGACACTTCTGTCTGTCTGCCCCAGGTCATTACCTAGAGATTACCCTCATTAAGGGAGGGAGTGTTGGCTAGTGTGAAGTGTGTTAATGTGTTTACAGGGCAACAGGTGTGACGGGGATACTTTGGGACCGGGCCTCCATTATCAGCAATGATAGGCTCCATTTCACTCACTGGGTTCTGTTCATGAGTAACTAAATGGGATGGCATGTTTGTTGGTTTGCACACAATGTCCTATCTAGATATAGCTTCTGCATTCAACACAAACCTCCCAAAACGGAGAAGTGTTGTGAGCTGCCATTGTTAGAACTCAGGGTGCAATTATGGTTAATTGTCTTGTTTATGAAAAGAACGGCAGATTCAGGGATACGATCTGGCAACTGTTTTACTGGTCAGGTATTGTGTACTTCTCACAAGGTTTGTTTACTGTTGCTCTATAGCCATTAGCACAACAGACCTGTTTGTCATGAATGTGCTAAATTCTTTTGGCCTCCACGGTGCTAGTGGCAGTGTTTTTTCTGAGAGGGTTATTTTGGCAAATCTTGCAAATGTTTCCGAGAGCCTCAATAATAGTGAGCCCATGTGCTTTTTAAGCCTTTTCGCTAATTTCAAAGGAAGTGAGGTATAGTTTATGCATGTTTACACATGGCCTTATTTTCATTCTTAGTATGTTTCTAGTGTATCCCCCAGACTGAGTTTTAATACTTTATTTTGTTACAAAGCTGTTTATCACATTTCCAGGAGTCAATTGATATTTCATCGATTCTTATTCATCAAAAGAAAAGAAATAATTTAAACGCTTTGGGTTATCATCTAGCAGCAGAGTGAAATTCCAGCTATGTTCTCCATTAATACAAACATCCTTGCCTGATTATAATTCTGGCACACTCAAATACAAAAACAAGAAGGATTCACAAGTCAGTTAAGGTGGAAATAACAATTCAATAAATTGTATTTCTAATATGGTAGGGTCAAGGTTCCTCAAGAGGATTACAGTTAACTGTTACTTAAAGTACAGGTGCATCTAAAAAAAATCAAATATCGTGAAAAAGCTATTTTCTGTAAATCAAAACAAAAAGTGACATCTTCATATACTGTTGATTAATTACACATGAAGTGAAACGTTTCAAGCCTTTTTTGTTTCAATCTTGATGTTTACGGCGTATTGCTCATGGAAATCGAAAATCCAGTATCTCAAAATATTAGAATACAAAATTTACAATACCGAAATGTCAGCTCTAATCAGCTAATTAACTCCTTGACCCTTCAGTACATACAACCACAATCATGGGGAAGACTTTTGACTTAACAGTTGTCCAGAAGACACTCATTGACACACTCCACGAGGAGTGTAAGCCACAGAAGGTCATTGTTGAAAGGGCTGGCTGTTTGCCGATTGCTGTATCAAAGCAGTTTGATGGAAAGTTGACTGGAAGGGAAAATTGGACTGAGGCTGGAGTCAGTGTATCAAGAGCCACCACGCATAGACGGGTCCAGGACATGGGCTACAAATGATGCATTCCTAGTGTCAAGCCAATCCAGAATCAGAGACAACATCAGAAGCATTTTACCTTGGCAAAGTATAAAAAGAACTGGACTGTTGCTCGGTGATCCCAAGTCCTCTCTTCAGATGAAAGTAAATTTTGCATTTCATTTGGAAAACAAGGTCCCAGAGTTTCGAGGAAGAATGGAGAGACTCAGAATCCAGGGTGAAGTTTCCACATTCAGTGATGATTTTGGGTGCCATGTCATCTGGTGTTGGTCCACTGTTTTATCAAGTCCAGAGTCAATGCAGCTGTCTACCAGGAGATTTTCGAGCATCTGCTGACAAGCTTTTTGGAGATGCTGATTTCCTTTTCCAGCAGGACTTGGCACCTGCCAACAGTGCCAAAACGACTGGTAACGGGTTTGCTGCCCATGGTATTACTGTGCTTGATTGGCTAGCCAACTTGCCTGACCTGAACCCTTAGAGAATCTATGGGGTATTGTCAAGAAGAAAATGAGATACACCAGACCCAACACAGACTTTCAAAGCAACCTGGGCTTCCATAACACCTCAGCAGTGCCACAGGCTGGTCGCCTCCATGCCATGCCATATTAATGAAGTCATTTGTGCAAATGAAGCCACAATCAAGGACATCATTTATAGGTTAATTTATTGAAGGCATAAACTAATATACTTAGGAAATCTTTGCAGGTGTTTTGAATTGCAGGTGTTTTGAGAGCCCTTCTCAGGTAAACATTATTGTATAGTAAATTATTTATTCTAATACTTTGAGATACTGGATTTTTTATTTCCATAAGCTATAAGCAGTAATTATCAAAACTAAAACAAAAGCCTTGAAATATTTCACTTTATGTGTAATTAATCTAGAATATATGAAGGTGTTACGTTTTGAGAAATGTTTGAGGTGCACCTGTATATCGCCTGCATACCACACATACCCACTAGTAATAGGGAAGTAGAACAATACAGCTACATCTGTATTTCCAAGAATGTTCAAAACCTGTTTTCTCATGGCACCGCATATCATTCTGCAGCAGTATGGTAAAGTAAACCATCTTTGGAACATCATATTACACTTACTTTAATAAATGTACATACATATCATATTAGCACTGAGATATTCTAAATATATCTGGCAATTCCCAAGCCTACCGACAGTGAAGTACATACCAAACACAACACAAAATTAGTTTATACAATCTTTATTATAGCAAAAGCTATATTTACTGCAGTATGAATAGTATGTTTAGAATATTAAATATCAATATGGACAAATAATTTGTTCATTCACAATACAGAACTGTATTATGTGTCATACGATCCTTGAATAACTGTGACTACATAACCTCCATGAAAAATCTGATTCAATTTCCCAGCAGAGGACAATAGCTCAATTCAATGTATAGTTTGCAAGCCATAATAGGTGGCGGTTTATGTAGATACAAAATATATCACCCATGAGAATAACCTCAATCAGCTGGGACACATAACTCCTGTAATTTCTTATCACTGCATCGCTTATGAAACCATTTGGCATTCAAAACCAGTAACTATCTCAGACCACCTCGAGGGGGTCTCTGTCAGCCTGCGAAAGTGCCACAGTAACAGAGTCAGACAGGCGCACCTTCAGCCTCTCTTTGATCACAGACAGGAAACCCCGCTCACTGTTGCTATGGTCACTAAGAATCACGCTGCAGCCCGATGCGACAGCATCCAGGACCTCGTGGTGGGACATCTCCCCTGAAATTGAAATGAGGCCAGATGTCAAGGATAGTATGTACAAATGCATGCATGTTCATTCCACTAAAATTATTTGGACAGCAAATAAAAAAAATACATTTAATGGTAGGTTTTTTGAACAGGTAAAGAATAACAACAAGAATCCAGAAAAAGACAAAAATGTAATAAATTCATTTGCATTATAATGAGTGAAATACATATTTGATCCCATCTAAATACAGAAAAATGTCTGTCTCTAAAAGGGAGTGCTCCTAACCTCACCTTGTTACCTGTATAAAAGACACCTGCCCACAAAAGCAAGCAATCAGATTCCAAACTCTCCATTATGGCCAAGACCAAAGAGCTGTACAAGGATGTCAGAGACAAGATTGTAGACCTACATAAGGCTAGAATGGGCTACAAGACAATCGCCAAACAGCTTGGTGAGGTGACAACAGTTGGTGCGAATATGCACAAATGGAAGAAACGCAAAAGAACGGTCAATCTCCCTCGGCCTGGGGCGTCTTGCGTGATCTCACCTTGTGGAGTTGCAATGATCATAAGAACAACGAGGAATCAGCCCAGAACCACATGGGAGGATCTTGTCAATGATCTCAAGGCAGCTGGGACCATAGTCCCCAAGAAAACAATAGGTAACACACTATGCCGTGAAGGACTGATATCCTGCAGCGCCCGCAAGGTCCCCTGGCTCAAGAAAGCACACGTAACAGGCCTGTCTGAAGTTTGCAAATGAACATCTGAATGATTCAGAGAACTGGGTGAAAGTGTTGTGGTCAGATGAGACCAAAATCAAGCCATTTAGCAACAACTTAAGTCACCATTTTTGGAGGATGAATGCTGCCTATGACCCCAAGAACACTGTTCCCACCATCAAACATGGAGGTGGAAACATTATACTTTGGGGGTCTTTTTCTGCTAAGGGGACAACTTCACCACATCATAAGGTACTGGGGCATGTACTGTCAAATCTTGGGTGAGAACCTCTTTTCCTCAGCCAGGGCATTGAAAATGGGTCGTGGATGGGAATTAATGACCCAAAACACACGGCCAAGGCAAGAAAGTAGTGGCTCAAGAAGAAGCACATTAAGGTCCTGTTGTGGCCTAGCCAGTCTCCAGACCCTAATCCCATAGAATGTCCGTGGAGGGAGCTGAAGGTTCGAGATGCCAAACTTCAGCCTCGAAACCTAATTGATTTGTAGAAAATCTGAAAAGAGGAATGGGAAAAAGTCCCTCCTGAGATGTGTGCCTACCTGGTGGCCAACTACAAGAAACATCTGACCTCTGTGATTGCAACAAGGGTTTTGCCACCAAGTACTAAGTCAGTTTTGCAAAGGGGTTGAATACTTATTTCCCTCATTAAAATGCAAATCAATTTATAATTTTCTTTACATGCGTTTAACGATTTTGTTGTTGTTATTCTGTCTCACTGTTCAAATAAACCTACCATTAAAATTATTGGCAGACCTGTCATTGGGCAAAACATACAAAATCAGCAGGGGATCAAATAGTTCTCATTCACTGTAAGGTACTTTGCAATTCAGGTAAACAAAAGTATAGGGAAAGATTAATATAAAATCGACTTAACTAATGTTTAGTATTTGGTCACATATTCCTTGTATGAAAAGAAACCTGCGACCAATGAACCCCAACAGATACCAGCTGTCTACTCTGATGGTGCTCTGTCATACCAGTACTGCAGCTATATTCAGTTACTGGATATCCTTACCATTACCTGAAATTAAAAGAACCTTAATGTTGTAAGTGCTTTCTTAGATCTAATTTTCAGTAAATGAAAGGCATGCTCTTTGGATTTAATATTGGAGCTTGACTTATGTATATACACTGATGAACCAAAACATTATGACCACCTGCCTAATATACTGTTGGTACTCCAGGTGCCACCAAAACAGCACCAACCCGCTGAGGCATGGACCCTACAAGCCCCTGAATGTCTTGTGGTATCTGGCACCTAGACATTTACAGCAGATCATTCAAGTCCTGTAAGTTGTGAGGTGGAACTCAATCAGATTGAGACGTGACGAATTGGGAGGTCAGGGCAAAACCTTGAATACCAGGAAATGAAAGCTGAAATTCTGAACTCTTGTCTCTTACTCATCCTTTGATCTTAGACCCAAATGTCTTCTGTGAACAACAAAAACAAAGGCATTTGCCTTGCCGTTCCAATTCTTTTGGAGGGGACTGTATAAATAATGTAGACGCTCCCTATGACGTTAACTGCAGCATACTCCTTTGTTAGGGTTATTCAGAATGATTGGTGATCATGTGATGCTGGCTGAGAATGAAGGGAATTTTGTTATTTGCAAGTCATTCCACAGCATCAATGTCCAGGTAAAAAAATAAATAAGGATAGTAATTGTTTGGTCATACTGGTAAATTGTAATTTCTTTTTAAGCACATATGGAAATAGTCATACAGCACAGTTGTCACAGTTGGACCATCTTTCTTCCCACCATGGAGTCCTTTCAAATGCTCATTGAGGTTTCTCTTGTTAGATTTTTTTTTTTTATTTGCTCCGAAGATGCTGAACACTGCCAGGGTTGCAACTGAAAGAATACAGCATAGTTTAACACACCCTACGAACACATCTAAGCAGCACGTTAATTTAATGGATTGCGCAGGTGTAATTATAATCAGATCTAGTTGAGCCTTAATTGATGGAGCAGTGATATTGATAAGTTTTGTAACTTGCGCGTTTACACAGGAGCAATTTTTTTTGCCAGCTTCCCTTCCTGCTTATATATAAAATGATTGTTTGCTTCTCTTGAATTGGCTCTGGTAGAGTTGTCCATGTTTGCGATTGGTCATATGGTGTAAACATCACCTCATTTAAGTAAATGCGCTTGTTGCTAGATTGGGAAAACCAGGACAGATTTAACAAATTGCTCAACACCGACGTGACACCGCTTTTTCCGGATTGTTGTTGTTAGTGTTAATGAAGCTAGCTAACAAATCCATCCTGGGCATGTTGAACTTGCTTCGTAGTATAGGCCTCAGGACTCATCCGACCAGATGACCTTCCTCGACTGCTCCAAGGTCCAGTTCCGATGCTCATGCTCCCATCATAGGCGCTTTTAACAGTGGACAGTGGTCATCATGGGTAGCCTGACGGGTCTGCAGCTACGCGGTCCCATACGCAGCAGGATGCGATGAACTGTGAGCTCCTCCTATTACAATCATCAAAGGCTTCTGTGACTTATGCCACAGTAGACCTTCTGATGGTTCGGACCAGACGAGACATCCTTCGTTGTCATTATGCATCGGTGAGCATTGGGCGCCCAACACCCCGTCGCCAGTTTGTGGTTTGTCCCTCCTCGGACCACTGTCAGTAGGTACTGACCACTGGTGACAGGGAGCACCCCACAAGCCTTGCCATTTCAGACATGCTCTGACCCAGTCATCTGCCCTTAACAATCTGGCCCTTGTCAAAGTTGCTCAGGTCTTTACTCCTGCCCATTACTTTGCCCTTGTTAGGAGATGATCAACGTTATTTGTTTCACCTGTGAGTGGTCATAATGTTTCGGTTCATCAATGTACACTGTACATAAGTATTCTCCCCAGAAAGTGTACTGATTCAATCAGCTGTCAGATCTAGCAATCATACCTGTAATGTAGAGGTCTGCTTTCACTCCATTCAGCACGGACCCACCAGACCCGGCGCACACAGCCACAGTGCTTACAGTGGACTCTAAAACGACAATCACACTTACTGTCAACAGGACAAACAAGGCCAAAGGGAGCAGCAGTCAAATGCAACGGGTGTCCCAACTGGCAACCTACATTGAGGGGGAAAAAAAGCATTTGATCCCCTGACGATATTGTATGTTTTACCACTAACAAAGAAACGATCAGTCTATAATTTTAATGGAAGGTTTATTTGAACAGTGAGAGACCGAACAACAAAAATCCAGAAAAACACGCTATGAATTGATTTGCAATCACAGAGGTCAGATGTTTCTTGTAGATGGCCACCTAGGTTGCACACATCTCAGGAGGGATTTTGTCCAACTCCTCTTTCCAGATCTTCTCCAATTCATTAAGGTTGATGCTGACATTTGGCAACTCAAACTTTCATCTCCCTCCACAGCTTTTCTATGCGATTAAGGTCTAGAGACTGGCTAGGCCACTCCAGGAACTTAATGTGCTTACATTCTTGCCTTGGAGTGTGTTTTGGGTCATTGTCATGCAGGAATGCAGGAATACCCAAGCAGGAATACCCATCCATGAACCATTTTCAATGCCCTGGCTAAGGAATTTGACGGTACATGGCCCCATCCATCGTCCCTTTGATACGGTGAAGTTGTCCCCTTACCACAAAAGGACCCCCAAAGTAAATTGTTTCCACCTCCATGTTTGACGTTGGGAACAGCGTTCTTGGGGTCATAGGCAGCATTCCTCCTATTCCAAACATGGCGAGTTGAGTTGATGCAAAAGAGCTCGATTTTGGTCTCATCTGACCACAATACTTTCACCCAGTTCTCCTCTGAATCATTCAGATGTTCATTGGCAAACTTCAAACAGGCCCGTACATTTTCTTTCTTGAGCATGAGGACCATGCGGGCGCTGCCAGATTTCAGTCTTTTACACGCAGTGTGTTACCAATTGTTTTCTTGGTGAATATGATCCCAGCTGCCTTGAGATCATTGACAAAATCCTCCCATGTGGTTCTGGGCTGATTCCTAGCTTTTCTTATGATCATTGCAATTCCACAAGGTGAGATCTTGCAAGACGCCGCAGACCGAGGGAGATTGACAGTTCTTTTGTTTTTTCCATTTGCGAATAATCGCACCAACTTTTGTCACCTTCTCACCAAGCTGCTTGCCGATTGTCTTGTAGCCCATTTCAGCCTTATGTAGGTCTATAATCTTGACCCTGACATTCTTTGACAGTTCTTTGGTCTTGGCCATAGTGGAGAGTTTGGAATCTGATTGAACTGGTGTCTTTTATGCAGGTAACAAACTGAGATTAGGAGCACACTCTCAAAGGGAGTGCTCCTAATCTCAGCTCGTTACCTGTACAAAAGACACCTGGGAGCCAGAAATCTTTCTGATTGCAAGGGGATCAAATACATATTTCACACATTAAATTGCAAATCAATTGATAACATTGACATGTTTTTTCTGGATTTTTTGTGGTTATTCTGTCTCTCACTGTTCAAATAAACCTACCATTAAAATTATAGACTGATGATTTCTTTGTCTGGTCAAATCAGCAGGGTTTCAAATACTTTCCCCCCTCACTGTATTTTCTGAAATGGTGCACTACTTTCGACGAGGGCCCATAAGGAAAAATATAAAGTACACAGGGAATAGTAATCTAATACCAAAAATGACTGCAAGTCGCTGTGGTTAAATGAACAGAATGCTATATGTAATGTCTAGCCTTCTCGGTCTACTACCTAGATTCCGTTCGGCTCCGAGGGCTAGCCGAAGGTGATTCAAGCCCAGGTGTGATTTCATTCGCTGGATGGCTGTTGCCACGGTGATGGACTCATCCAGAACACTGAGACGCCCTTGGCCATGGCCTGGAAGAGGAGGCTAAAGGGAAAGAAAACGCCTGGGTCATATTGGTACAAAGCAAGAAAAAGCTGATTGAAACAGGGAGGGACTGCCTGAACTTGTGTGACCTCATGATTACAAACTTGAGATGGGCATCCCACATAAAAAGGATGAAAACCTTGAGCAAAATACGAAGACCAGATCTGTATTTACTACACTCCCTGTGGCAAACTAACCCAGTGGATTCTGACAGAACAGCAGGAAGAGAATCAGGGGCAATGGGAAGTTTACTGTCTTGATCAAGTTTCTTGAATTTCCAATGAAATAATACCCTGAAAAGTAAAACATTCCAATACAAGATATTTTTGCCAAATACTGTATATGGCAATGATCCCCTAAAATATACAGTCAAGGCAAGTGATAAATAATAATAAAAACTCAAGTGTCATAAAACAGCTCTGGAAATAATTAAGAGACCACTGCACCTTGAGCTGTATGTATTTCAAATGCTAATACAATGGGCAAATAAGTACGGTTCATATCTTATCCTTAAACAAGGATCAACATTACAGGCTGCCTTAATGTTTGGAGCAAGTGAATAAGCCTGCTCTGAGGTTGCACCCAATAGCTATATACTCTGCTCAAAAAAAATTTACCCAGCAACAGGACCGGTGTCGGCTCCTCTGTGCGAGGAGGAACAGGAGCATTGCAAGAGCCCTAAAATGACCTCCAGCGTGCAACTGTCAGAAACAGACTCAATGAGAGTGGCATGAGGGCCAGACAACCTCTAGTGGGACCTGGGCCCACAGCTCTACTTGCATTTCGCCATAGAGCACAAGAATTGGCAGGTCCGCCATCGGCACCCCGTTCTCTTCACAGATGAGAGGAGGTTCACACTGAGCACATGTGATGGTTGTGAAATTGTCTGGAGATGCTATGGTGAACGTTATGCTGCCTGCAGGATCATCCTGCATGACTGATTTGGCGGTGGGTCAATGATGGCCTGGGGAGGGTCGCTCAGACCTCCACATGCTAGTCTGTGGTACCCTGACGGCTGTTATGTACTGGGGTGAAATCTTCAGACCTTACGCTGGTGCAGTGGGGCCTGGGTTCCTCCTGATGCAGGACAATACCCAGCCTCATGTGGCCAGAGTGTAGGCAGTTCCTGGATGAAGGCATTAATGCCAAGTAGTGCCAGAGACTGTCCAAGAGCTCACTGATGCCCTGATCCAAGTCTGGGCATATATCCCGAGGACACCAGCCGTTGTATTATCAGGAGCATGGCCAGACGTTGTCGGAGTGCATACAGTCACGTAGGGAACATACACACTATGGAGTTGCCGTGATGAAATTCACACAAGTTGGTACAGCCTGTGATTTGACTTTTTTACTTTTATTTGTGCTGTGAGTTTGAACCCAGCCCTCAATTGGTTGGTGGTTTAAGTTTCCATTGAGCATTGTTACATCCATTTGTTATCAACAAATTACAGTAAAGATTCTGAACTTCAATATATTTTGTTCATTGAGATGTGTGATTTCAGTGTTGCCTTAATTTTTCTGAGCAGTGTACATGCAGTTCATAGTTTTTCAAATAATATTTCTCTCCATTCCAATTTCATCCACTTGGTGCTTCCAGCAGGCTTAGAACAAAGTGAAAAACTGAAATGTTTGATACCCAAAGTACAGCCACAGACTTGTACTGTGTAAATAGCCAGGCTATTGTTTTTCATTTTGAATATGTATGCCTTCACTTCTTTAAGTCATTCTGAATTAGAAATGCCAAACCATGTAAATATTATACATTTCATATTTGATTGACATTACTGTGCATTTACACATTGTGTAAACATTTTTTTTACTTTAATCTGCAATTTTAGGGGAAATTCCTGTGGATGAAAATTGCATTGATAGTCTTTTCCTGTTTTTAACAAATCATGCAATAATTAATTTGTACCTTTTGTGTTTGCAGGATATTGAGAGATTGGCTGGGAGCAGCATGTCGTAGCAGAGTCTGAACACTCGGGGTCAGTGCTAAATTGGGACAGATCAGGCTCACAATGTAGCCACCGCTCTCAGATCTAGATGTGGATAGGAGACATAAACAAGGTAAACCAGGCCAATGTATTGTTAATTGCGCTTGTCCATTGTCTCAGATTTTATTTAGTCTGTCCATAGAATAAGAGGGTGGAAACTAGCAGTCTTTCCCTTTTGCCAGGCATGGTTACAACACAGACACCATCAAAACCGACAGATGGGCAGGCAGAGAATAGACATCCAGACAAGAGTGAGGACAGACATGCACCAGTTAAACAGGCACACACAGACATACAAAGAGACAAAAGATCCAAACAATCACAGACACTGGGACAAGGAAGACAGAAAGATGATCCATTACCTTACAGCATTGTGCTGTAAACTGACACCGTGGTTTGTCCCCTGCAGTTCTGCCATGATGGTGTTAAGCTCCTCCTGACTCCGGGCTGTGAACTCCAGCTGGTGGATCTGTGGAGCACTACTGAGGGCCTGACTTAACACTGACACTTTGCCACTGCCTGAAGACAATCACAAAGGAAAACATATCTGTTACTGTACTTTCAAACATGTATTTATAAAAGTGGGAAGAATGTTCTACTACATTCATTTTCTATCCTCTCCAAAAAAGTAGAAAAGGTAGGCTTCAAATGAGGAACAAAAGGGTTCAAATTAAAAGACCAATGCAAATAAGACCTGTCCCTCACACAAAACTTTCCTTTTCAACTTTTTTGGAATGGAAAGATAAAGGTGCAGTGGTCGATTAATTTTTTCCAGAGCTGTACAATGTTATATACAAGATGAAAATATATACGGTAGATACAACTTCTAAAGTTACTGAAACGCCCACAAGGTACTACCAAAGCAAGATAGCATCCAGTTCCTTTCACATTAAAGTAAACTTTGAGAAGTTGTTGAGGCTTGATCATTCTTTCTGGGGACTAAGCTACCACAGCAACCTGTACTTAACACAAAGCTAGGTAAAAAACTGACAGCAGTCTCTTACCTACTCCTCCCACCAGCCAGTCATTCACACCACCTTTGACACTGTCCCAAGCAGTGTGAGGAGAAAACACTGCTATTCCAGCAGTGATTGCCCTAATTGCCAGTCGCTGCTTCCAATCTTTTGAAACCAAGCGCTTGATTGGACGAAACAGTGGGGGGTGGTAAGATATGATGAGATCACAGCTCATGTCTTCGGCTTCAGACATGACAGAGTCTGTCAAGTCATTGGTCAACAGGATAGTTCTGATAGGCCGACCTTTAATGGGCTCGACCAACAGGCCGACATTATCCCAGGACTCTGCTAATGAAAGGGGGGCCAGCTGCTCCAGAATCTCGAGAACCTCCTTTAGGTCCATCAGACTGGTTGGATGAGAAGAGTGGAAAAGTGAGCACAAGAGGGGGGGGGAGCAATGCCTGAGATGAAGAGAGCTGGAAAATGGAAAGGCAGATAATTTAGAGTAAGTTGAGAAAGCGGAGCAAGCAAGTGTTTGAGAGATTTTTCTTTCTTGGCAGCTCCTTCTGCAGGTAAATGACAGAACTCTCTGGAAAAAGATGTGTCCAGTCAACATCGGTGCAGACCTGTGTACAAAAAAAACACCCAAGCTCAGTGATATAAATAATTATTAATTTATACAATTGTTTACATCCAAAATCTAGGTCAAACTACTGCAAGTATATTGATGTCTATCCGTCTTGTACACAGAGGGAAAGAGAACCTGTCTGTTAATCCATTCCACTCTAGCATCTAATTCGAGAAAGGGTAGCACTACTGGAATCAACTCAATGTAAAATGACAGATGATGTTATCGTTGAAAGGTTTTCTCCAAGCTATACTCTCTAGCCATCTCTGATCTTGAGTCATTTATTAACATACTCTCAATACATGTGTCAAAACACCCATTCAAATGAGCTGATTCAGATTGTCCGACTAAACATTCGGCAGGCTATCGTTTTGGCTGCTGTTGCCATTTCATTCACTGGTTACTCATTGAAATGACATTACAACTGAGATAATGTAATGACACGACTATCAGACAAAAAACTCCAAGAGCTAGCAATAGCTAAATAGCTAGGCCAACTAACTTGGTTTCACTAACTCAACAACTCGATGGCTAAACAAAGCAATGCCTGCTGCGATTCAATTGCCAGCTACCTTCAAAAATGTTGTGTCATACTGACTGGTTTAATGAATAAATCAAATGAGAAATGCAACTCTGAATTGGATATAAAACTATACTACTACACTTACTGGTAGAATACAGCGACTGCACCTCACACTCGCGAGACTTCCTGGAAGAGCTTCTGAACCACACTCAAATGCGTCAAAATAAAAGTCCTAATTTTATCTAAACATGTAGTATTACAGTGTTGTTGGGCATTTTCTACTATCCTACCATATAAAACTAGTACAATAGGTAATAGTAAAGTTATGTTTTAGGTTCTATAGCTATGTGAACATTGCTGTATAAGATTGCTATCCCTATGTGAACATTGCTGCATAATATTGCTGCACTCAAAACCTGGTCTGCGGGCCAATGCAGGTCCGTAAAAAACGCATGGGGGTCAATGACAAATTCCTCATGAGAAAGTCCCTTTGACTGAATTATATACTATTTCTATACAATTTGTAAGAAGTTTTGATGTGGTGGAAAGGTTGACGAAAAACAGAAATCACTAAGAAAATATTGACTGATATATTGATTTTGTATATATTGTATATAATCGTGTTCATTTGGCAACACGTTCGGTTGTGTTTGATGCTTTGAACGTAACTCGCTCATCTGTAGCGAGCTGAAAATGGTAGCTTAAGTTTCTTAAGGTCGGATAATTAAATCCTCCCCAGTTCAAAATGTAGTTGCACTGGAAAGCAACGGCACTTTTTGTTAATCAGTATAACATTTCATCAAGCCCACCAACATTTTTCTAGAAATGTATGGAGGTAAAAAAAAAAATTGAGAACGAAAAAATGTCATGTTGCAGTTCATGAAATTCGACTTGTGCGACCGACCAGACCTCATGCAATGTCAAGCCATGATATTTTTCTTTACCGGAAGGCAAGAACGCTAGCTACAACTTTGTAGTAAACACTTCAGAGAACTGAGATCTGTCATTTGTAATAAAAATAAATGAAAATGTAATTCAACAAAATTGTGATGTGGCAAACAATTGGAGACAGTGGCCGATAAAAGGGATCTTATTTTTAGCGACAACACTAACCAACTACTGAAAATATAAATTTCACATGAATGACTAGCTAACATTTTATATATCAATAATAATCATCAGGAATTAATTTGCAAAACTGTGTGTTTCACGGATTCACGTTTGTTTGGTTTTGAAGTTAACGTATAGCAACGTATTCTTTTCAGAGGAAGGGAGATCCGGTTGTGAACGTTTGTATTTTTTTATGATACATTTTGTAATGACTGTATTCCGAGATGAATGGGCTAATGACTACGTCTGTTTTTGAAATGATTCAGAATAATTCATAGAAATCTCGCTTAGAAGCAGAATATACTAGATGTTAATTTACCAAACCATAGTTGACAAAGGGTATTTTGACTACATATTACAAGACGTTTTTGTTGGGTGTTGGATGGATGAAGACAGAGTGGACTATAATTTCTTTATTTAGATAGAATTTAAGTCATATTAGATCTGTGTCTAACACAAATTAAGAGACAGGTAGATTTTTAGCCAACCATGACCAAAAATAATATTTTGATATTCACGTTGTTACTCTAAAAATACATGATGAAAATATGTTTTGGGGAGTGGGCCCAGACCCCGCAAAACGTGGCTTAGCCCCTCCATCCATGATTTTCTAGCGACGTCCCTGCTATTACAGCCCCTTAAATAAAATATGTTATTTTATGAAAGCTGTATAGGACAAGTTAAAAGGGACTGTAGCAACATCACATTTCAAATTCAATTAATGTATTATTTTTTTCAGCAAATTATTACTTGATCTTATCCAAAACTTTTGTAAACTTCCTATACACATTTTGACACGGCAGTTAATACAAACCATATTACTAAATCCTTGAATTTCATTGACCTACTTTCCAATATTTTGGTGTATTTCTTTTATATTATGGGAGTAGGAAATGACCAAATGTCAAGTTTATTTTTTTGTTTCAAATGTGTTCTCATGTAGAGAATAAAATTGCTTTAAAGAACATGCTTTGGTTAAAACAATTAATTATTTTGTTAAGATAGTAAATGTTTTTAAATAAAATCAATGGTAAATATGTGTTTATGCATGTGGTCGCTAGAGGAAGATTTCCATAATTTGCTGCTCCATAGCACAACAAAGTTTGAGAAAGTCTTGAACAACAATGTAAAATGTAAATGCATTAGAAACTGTTTAGTGATTGGAAGTTTAATATTCTTTATTCTATAATATCAGGAAATAATTAAATAATATTTGCAATTGTTTTAATTTAAGTAACACTAGATGGCAGTCTCCACCCTATTGCTTTCAATTAGGGGTCTGATGCGAATGTTCATGAAATGCTGCTTTGAATTGGAAGCTATGGTGCACATTTTTAAACAGGTCTAATATTGCTATACACTTATTTAACTGGTAGCATGTCCGGCTGAAGAAGGAGGCCTTCCGGGATATGTTATCCCGGAGGACTCCGGAGGCAGTGGCAGAGTACCGGCGGACCCAAAGGGCTGTGACCTCTGCCGTGAAAGAGGCAAAACAGCGGGTGTGGGAGGAGTTCGGGGAAGCCATGGAGAAGGACATTCGGTCGGCATCAAGGTGTTTCTGGAAAACCGTCCGCCACCTCAGGAGGAGGAAACGGGAAACTATCCAAGCTGAGTACAGTAAGGATGGAACACTGTTGACCTCAACTGAGGAGGTAATTGGGCGATGGAAGGAACACTTTGAAGAACTCCTAAATCCCACTTACACACCCTCTTCAGTAGAGGCAGAGCTGGAGGCTGATGGGGAAGCATCGTCAATCTCCTTGGCAGAAGTCACTGAGGTAGTTAAACAGCTACACCGTGGCAAAGCTCCGGGGATTGACGAGATTCGTCCAGAAATGTTGAAAGCTTTGGATGTGGAGGGGATGTCTTGGATGACACACCTATTCAACATTGCTTGGAAGTCGGGGGCAGTGCCAAAGGAGTGGTGGACTGGGGTGGTGGTTCCCCTGTTCCAAAAGGGGGACCAGAGGGTGTGTGCCAATTATGGATGTATCACACTACTCAGTCTACCTGGGGAAGTCTACTCAAAGGTGTTGGAAAGGAGGGTATGGCAGATAGTCGAACCTCAGATTGAAGAGAATATATGCGGATTCTGTCCTGGTCGTGGAACTACCGACAAGCTCTTTACTCTTGCAAGGATCCTGGAGGGGGCCTGGGAATAAGCCCATCTGGTCTACATGTGCTTTGTGGATTTGGAGAAGGCGTATGACTGGGTCCCCCAGGAGATACTGTGGGAGTATGGGGTGAGGAGGTCCCTTCTCAGGGCTATCCAATCCCTTTATGTCAAAAGTGACAGCTGTGTTTGGGTTCTGGTAGTAAGTCGGACTCATTCCAGGTGGGGGTTGGCCTCAGTCAGGGCTGCGGTTTGTCACCAATCCTGTTTGTAATGTTTATAGACAGGATATCGAAGCACAGTCAGGGTGGGGAGGGTTTACAGTTCGGTGGGCTAGGGATCTCAACGCTGCTTTTTGCAGATGATGCGGTCCTGATGGCATTATTGGTCTGTGACCTCCAGCACTCACTGGACCGATTCGCAGCCGAGTGCGAAGCAGTTGGAATGAGGGTTAGCACCTCTAAATCTGAGGCCATGGTTCTCAGCAGGAAACCGATGGCGTGCCTCCTCCGGGTAGGGAATGAGGTTTAATCCCAAGTTAAGGAGTTCAAGTATCTCAGGCTCTTGTTCGCGAGTGATGGAAAAATGGAGCTGGAGATTGGCCGGAGAATCTGAGCAGCGGGGCAGTATTGCATTCGCTTTACCGCACCGTTCTGACGAAAAGAGGACTGAGCCGGAAAGCAAAGCTCTCGATATTCCGGTAAATCTTTGTTCCTACCATCACCTGGGTAATGACCGAAAGAACAAGATCACGGGTACAAGCGGCTCAAAATGGTGACTGGCGTCTTCCTTAGAGATAGGGTGAGAAGCTCAGTCATCCAGTAGGAACTCGGAGTAGAGCCTCTGCTCTTTTGCATTGAAAAGAGCCAGTTGAGGTGGTTCGGGTATCTGGTAAGGATGCCCCCAGGATGTCTCCCAAGAGAGGTGTTCCAGGCACGTCCAGCTGGGAGGAACCCTCGGGGTTGGCCCAGGATTAGGTAGAGAGATTATATTTCGACACTGGCCTGGTAACGCCTCGGGATCCCCCAATCAGAGCTGGAAAATGTAGCTCGGGTAAGGGAAATTTAGAGTCCCCTGCTGGAGCTGCTGCCCCCACGACCCGACAATGGATAAGCGGATGAAGATGAAGAAGATATTATATTCTGTTAACTACTGACAACATTACTCCTAGATTTCAAAGAAAAATATTGTAATTTGGAGTATTTATATGTAGAAAACAACAACAAAATTATGAAAAAATATGCATTGTTTTCAGACCTCAAATGATGCAGAGTTCAGAAATCAGTATTTGTGGAATAACCCAGATTTTTTATCACAGCTTTCATGTGTCTTGGCATGCTCTCCACCAGTCTGTCACATTGCTTTTGGGTGACTTCATGGCACAAAAATACAAGTAGCTTGACTTTGTTTGATGGCTTGTGACCATGCATTTTCCTCTTGATCAAATTCCAGAGGTTTTCTCTGGGGTTCAGGTCTGGAGTTTGGGCTGGTCATGACCGGGTCTTGATCTGGTGATTGACCTTGATTGACCTGGCTGTGTGGCATGAAGCATTGGCCTTCTGGAAAAAACTATTCTCAGAATTTGGGAACATTGTCAGAGCAGAAGGAATTAGGTGTTCTTCCAGGACAACCTTGTACTTGGCTTGACTCATGCGTCCTTCACAAAGACACATTTCCCAGATTCCAGCCTTGCTTAAGCATCCCCAGATCATCACTGAACTTACTCCATTTCTCTTACGGTCCAATCCTTATTGTCTTTTGCAAACTTCAGCCTGGCTCTTCTTTGCTTCTCATTGATGAAGGGCTTTTTTCTAGCTTTGCACGACGTCAGCCCTGCCCCTAGGAGGAGCCTGTTTCATACCGACCTCGCCATGCACTTCACCCCTGTTTGCTATTCTTTTTGTATCACTTGATGTCATCCTACAGTTGTTGAGTGACATTCAAATTAGTTGATGGTCATCTCGGTCAGTGGACAGTCGTTTTTAACCCTCTGTCAGTGTGTAGCTTTGTTGTCCTCAATCTCTGTTGCTTGACCTTGTTCTTATGAACCGCTATCTTTGACATTTTTAGGATGGAAGCAAACTAACGCTCACTGTATCCCTTTGCCAGTAAAGCCAGAACTGAGCCGTTCTTTTCCTCACTCCAAGCTGTTCTTTTCAACTCATTTGTCATGCTGAATAGTTATTATGATCCAGCTGGTCCTATTGCAAGAGGATAGTGATGAACACAGCAGTGGTTTTAATACTTTCCCTAGATAAATTAGATTTGGTTCAGGTTATCACCTAATCATTACCTCATTAAGTAAAATTAGGTGTGCCTGTGTTGGAATTTAACGGTCACTGGAATGGAATGGCTGCTATATATGTAGAGATGGCTGATTCAAGAAAAATTAAGAGTGGTCTCTTAATTTTTTCTAGAGTTGTATATTTTAAATTGTAGAATGAGCAACACTTCTCCCGGAGCTCTCAAATGAGACCTGTTGTGTCATGTGACAAATTTGATTTGATTACCACTTCTCAGAATGCTTAACAGGATGTGAAGACAATAAAAGGGAATTCAATCTGGACCTAAGCAAAGGGAGTGATGGCTGGGATAGTGTCTGGGATAGAGGAGATTAATCCCTAAGAACCTATAGATAAACTGCTATGGCGAGCAGTGGGCATAATGAACTTCACATATTCTTTTGCATTACAGTCACTACCACCCATAAATCTGTAAATCCTTCAGATTTAAATTTGGTTGAGCTGATTTGACATATGTTTGTTTTATTTGGCATGTATTTAAATGTTATATAGTCTAAGGCTAAATTTAAGAGTCATTACGTTGTCATTTTTTTCTGAGAACCTAATCATTTCCTAAACCATTCTAATTCTGCTGATTTCATTCACTAAAAAACCATTACCTCACATCCTCCAGATTTTTTATTTAGCTAATATGATATATTTTGAGTAGTATTTAGGCTTTACATTTGAGTAGTATAACAAAGCAAAATTCATGAGCTTCATACATTTTTTGTTTTTTAATGTGATGTTAAAAAGACATACAGCATTCAGGAACTCAGACTATTTAATAAAAGTCTATCCAGTATAATGTACTCGCCAATTTAACCTTATCTTGCTTTCATTTCACAAAAATCCTCTTGTAAGGATGAAGTATAACAACCCTACCTGAATTAGAATTTGAGCATTTATTGTGTTTCTCCTGAAGTCCACTATCAATTCCACTGTCTTTAGGGGGTTGAAGTTTAAGTTGTTCTGACTGCATCAGGACACCAGATGTCAATTTCCCTCCTGTAGGCGGACTCGTCTCCATCAGAGATAAGTCTGATGAGGGTGGTGTCATCTGGAGTGGTGACTGGAGGTGCAGCTGTTGTACAGGGAGGAGAGTAGGGCGGACACAGCCTTGAGGGGAGCCAGAGCTGATGGTCAGGGGGTCAGACAAGTGCTTCCCCAGCCTCATATGCTGCTTCCTGACAGGAAGGCTGTGATCCACCAGGATGTGGACTCGGGCACATTCTTTTCAGAGGCTCTGTCTCTTAAGTAGTCTGTTAACATCCCTCTCCAGGATTGAAAGTGCCATTTTAGTGGCAGATGTGGGGATGATTGACATGGGTGAATGTGAATAGGCCCCAATAGTGACTGGTGTTGATGGCTGGACACACGAGGAGAAGGTATGTTGTCAGGCCTGGCCTTCTGTCGTTTGTATCTGTAGTTCAGGTAGTTGGCAAGTTGCAGGTCATTAATGGAGTGTGGGCGGATTTAGGCTTGTAGTTGGTAATCTGTTGGAAGCTTCTACAAACAGAAACAGAGTTGTTGGCTGAGGACTGTTGTTTTAATTTATTTCCATACAGGCACTGGACTTCCTTCAATGCCTTACCAAAGCTGTTTTTAGTCTCTTTGAACCTATCTCTGTCCCTGCTCATAAACTCCTCCTCGTTTTCGTCTTGGCTATTCCACAGAAATGTGACATCGGGTCAGAATTTATGCAGAAGCCCCTACACTGGGTATTCATTAACTAATTCCTGTCATCACGATTTAGCTTCCACAAGATGGATGGTTCAAAATCACTGCTGCTCTTTTCTCTGGGCCTGAGGTCTCATAAAACATTGCATGGTTAGAATACTGAAGACACTTTAAAGAAAATGTATACATAGATGATATTATCCTACATACAGTGGGGAGAACAAGTATTTGATACACTGCTGATTTTGCAGATTTTCCTACTTACAAATCATGTAGAGGTCTGTCATTTTTGCCATAGGCACACTTCAACAGTGAGGGACGACATCTTAAACAAAAATCCAGAAAATCACATTGTATGGTTTTTAAATAATTAATTTGCATTTTATTGCATGACATAAGTATTTGATCACCTACCAACCAGTAAGAATTCTGTCTCTAACAGACATGTTTGTTTTTCTTCAAGAAGCCCTCCAGTTCTCCACTTATTACCTGTATTAACTGCAACTGTATTAACTGCAACCTGTATAAAAGACACCTGTCCACACACGCAATAAAACAGATTCCAACCTCTCCACAATGGCCAAGACCAGAAAGCTCTGTAAAGACATCAGGGATAAAATTGTAGACCTGCACAAGGCTGGGATGGGCTACAGGACAACAGGCAATCAGTTTGGTGAGATGGCAAAAACTGTTGGCACAATTATTAGATAATGGAAGAAGTTCAAGATGATGGTCGATCTCCCTTGGTCTGGGGCTCCATGCAAGATCTCACCTCGTGGGGCATCCATGATCATGAGGAAGGTGAGGGATCAGCCCAGAACTACACGGCAGGACCTGGTCAATGACTTGAAGCGAGCTGGGACCACAGTCTCAAAGAACCATTAGTAACACACTACGCCGTCATGGATTAAAATCCTGCAGCGCACACAAGGTCCCCCTGCTCAAGCTAGCACATGTCCAGGCCTGTCTGAAGTTTGCCAATGACCATCTGGATAATCCAGAGGAGTATTGGGAGAAGGTCATGTGGGGGATGCATAAATAGAGCTTTTTGGTCTAAACTCCACTCGCCATGTTTGGAGGATGAAGAAGGATGAGTACAACCCCAAGAACACCATCCCAACCGTGAAGCATGGAGGTGGAAACATAATTCTTTGGGGATGCTTTTCTGCAAAGAGGACAGGATGACTCCACCGTATTGAGGGGAGGATGGATGGGGCCATGTATTGTGAGATCTTGGCCAACAACCTCCTTCCCTCAGTAAGAGCAATGTAGATGGGTCGTGGCTGGGTCTTCCAGCATGACAACGATCCGAAACACACAGCCAGGGCAACTGAGGAGTTGCTCCGTAAGAAGCATCTCAAGGTCCTGGAGTGGCCTAGCCAGTCTCCAGACCTGAACCCATTACAAAAACTTTGGAGGGAACTAAAAGTCCGTATTGCCCAGCTTCAGCCCCGAAACCTGAAGGATCTGGAGAAGATCTGTATGGAGGAGTGGGCCAAAATCCCCACTGCAGTATGTGCAAACCTGGACAAGAACTACTGGAAACGTATGATCTCTGTAATTGCAAACAATGGTTTCTGTACCAAATATTCAGTTCTGCTTTTCTGATGTATCAAATACTTATGTAATGCAATAAAATGCAAATAAATTATTTAAAAATCCTACAATGTGATATTCTGGATTTTTGATTTAACCATCTCTCACAGTTGAAGTACACTGTACCTATGATAAAAATTACAGACCTCTACATGCTTTGTAAGTAGGATAACCTACAAAATCTGCAGTGTATCAAATACTTGTTCTCCCCACTGTATACCTGAAGCTGCATCCAGTGTCCCATTCATGCTTACATTTATTTCATATCTCTGAATTAAGAATATATTGCAACAAAAGCTTGCGGATGCCCTTACAGATACAAACCCATCTTGGTAAAAACTCTCCAGAAAAATATACGTACACTGGGATTAAAATAACAACCACCACAGGGAGTTGCTAGAGTGCGAGACAGCCAGGCAACCATTTGATTACTAACCCCCCAAACCCAGATGATACCGGCCTAGTGCAATGCCCTCTGGAGGACCCTTGGGCTAATCCACAAGCAGGATTCTAGTTCTGGTCTCACAATAACACAGCTAACTACTAGGCAGTGACTTCATCAATGACCTATTCAGGTGCCACTCTTCACTTCAAATTCAATCAATCAAATGTATTTTATGAAGCCCTTTTTACATCAGCAGTTGTCACAAAGTGCTTTCACAAAACACCCGGCTTTAAACCCCAGGGAGCAAACAACAATAGTGATGAACTTCAGTGGCTATGAAAAACTCCCTAAGAGGGCCGAATTTAGGAAGAAACCTAGAGAGGAACCAGGCCCCGAGGGGTGACCAGTGCTCTTCTGGCTGTGCTGGGTGAACATATTAAGAGTCCAAATTGTAATAGTTCAATGCATGTGGGCTAAGCCCAAAGTCTATTTAAACCCTAGACCAGATCGGAGGCAAAACCGGGGGGACAAGGACAGGGGGGGATCAGCAGAGTGGCAGCTGAATTCGTCAGGTATCGTCTTGATCTGAAACACATCCTCATGTTTTCAACAATCCACCAAAGCAACGAGAAGTTTGTTGCCCAAATGGTCTTATTGTGACAGTTGTTTCATTTAAAAAAATAAAATCACCCTGACACTGAAAAATAAAACAAGAATACTCCATCACCTAAACAAATGTATCTGTATACAAGTGATGATGCCAAATTGACTACAGGCATATACTATTGAATTGAACTGGAAGAGAAATGGTAAGGGAAGATCTATTTAGTTGATTTGGGGTTAAAAAAACAATTAGAAAAGGAAAAAATGTCACACCAATAAATGTGTCTAAATTCATATTTAATCTTCACAACATTGCTCTGATCCACTCCACTGGCATGGGACTTACAATAATACCCATAACAATCCTGAGAAATATAGAATAAGGTAATATTAAGCCTAATGAAATGGCTATCTCTGTGATCTAGTCTTTAACTCAGGTCAGCTAGTAGAGCCCAGAGTCCAAACTAAACACGGAGAAGCTGCGTTTAGCAGTTATACAGTACACAACTGGAATAAACTACCAGAAGATCTTAGACGTTCACCAAACGTGTCCATTTTTAAATCCAGGCTAAAAACACTTCTCTTTTCAAGTGCCTATGACTGAGCTCTCAAACTTAACCCCACTGTGAGCCTGTTTTTATAACGGCACTGTTTAGTCTTATAGCTTTTCTAGCTTCCTATGTTTTATATTCTATTTCTATTTTATTATTCAATGTTTTATTATTATGCTGTATTTTATATGTCTCTTCTTAATTTATTTTGTTAATAAATGTATATCCTGCTATATTTTACCAATTGTAATGCAAGTTCTGGTGCTATCAGAGAAATAACCTCTGTGTAAATTGTTTTTGATTCTATTTCATTTTCACTGTAAAGCACATTGAATTGCTATTATGTATGAATTGTGCTATATAAATAAACTTGCTTGCTTTAGTTTTTTAACAACCATGAGTTCCTTACGCAATGTTTCATGACCTTATAAAAACTGCTGATGGATGATCATACATAGAAAACCTAGAAAGGATCACCATAAAATGTAATTGTTCCAAAGAAATTCCATCTGTATCCAAAGATAGACAAGTCTTAAAAGAATAGGAGAGGTTTCAGAAGATGAGACCTTAAGGGCCAGGTGTGTGGACATAGATTAACTTAGTCCTGTCCTGACTGTCCAACTCTTTCATTTTGATTCCAGGACTAGGCCTTTTCTGTGGCCCTAAGAACCCAATGGCTCTAAGAATAGCTGTAAGAATGTAAGGGTTAATACTGTATACAAGATACTGGATGATCTCAGTGTAAACAACTGTAGCCAGCACTGCAGCTAGGTTTGTCGAAATTGACAGGGAGCAGGAAGAAAAGAGAGGATTTGGATAAATGAAAGCCTGTCCTGGATGTTAGAGGGATCAGGCAGTATTAGGGTTTAGGCCAAAAGCATTACAGCACTTTAACCCCCCCAACCACACACAAACACACATTTAGGATCTATGTCCTTGTGGGGATACAAAAGGTTGTTTCCATCCAGAATCCTATATTTCTTTACCCCTACCCCAAAACCTACAGAAACCTCTAACTTAACCTATCTCTAACTCCAGCCATAAACCTAACCTATTACCCTAACCCTGTACTCCGACTCTAACTTTGTGCATAAATGTAACCCCTCAGCCAGAAATAAATGTTTTCCTTTTGGAGACAACCAAAGTAATTCATATTTTTTCTTTATCTCTTATCTGTGAATAAAAAACAAAAAACATGCATATTAGTGAATAAAGTAAAATGTAGTTATGTATTGTTCTCTCGTGAAAGTATATCATTTCTTATTTTATTTTGGGGGAATAATATATAAAAACAGAGTTTAATTCACAGGAATTTGCCTCGGAGAGATTATTCTCTGCATTCTTTTACAGACAATGAAATTCAATTTTCAAGTATATCGGTGAGATTGCCTCTGTATTTTGGATTATTTGGATTATTTTCAGGATTAAGGTAATCGACTTTATCATGTGCCAATATAATTACCTATTTTTTTTACAACTAAAATTAACCAAGAGTTGAAATGTCAGGAGCACATTCTTTTCTCTCTTTATATCACTCTTTCTTCAACATAAAAAGAACATGAAACCATACCAATATGCAGCCATGTGCACAAACTCCTGTATAATGTTATAATGAACCTGCAAGGCATCTATCGCCACACTATGAACAAAAAGTGCCACTACATTTCCAACACAGCTTTTTGAGTGCATTCCTTCTCCAATCTCATTTCACTAAATCACATATGTTTAGTCCAGAGTTGGAGGCCTATGGTCTGTGCACTCTCTAACAGCTGCATTTAATCGCTCGATTGCCTGTTTAACAGATGTGCAATAAATTGTTATGTCGGGGAAGGGTGTTCTGCAAGGGTATTTCTTCACTTTTGTTAATTGGTGCTATAAGCCTTCGCTTCCCAGCTGTCAGCTCAGAGAAAAATCAGGCCCAGTCTGTCACGCATCCCACAATGCCATATCTCTGTAGAACAGCATCCAAAATGGTACTTGATCCTGTCCCCTATTCCCTATGTAGTGCAGTGATAAAAAAGTAGGGCCCAATTTATGGAATAGGGTACATACTCAACCCATGTCCGAGCCAGCACTGTCTGTGTCTCTGTCCTGCCAGGGTACACTCTGATCTGTACTAATCTCAAATCTAGCCCTTCGACCCTTTGCCCCACTTGTGAAGATCTGAGAGGATTTGAATGGTGCAAAGCCTCTAGTGAAATTGAACTTCCACCTAGCAAGGTGGAGCTAATCGGAGGAATCAACGGGTAAAGAATGACAATTTTAAAGGTTCTAGATTTAAAGATGGGACTCTGTATCTGAGAGTGCTCTTTTTCCCCTAATGCATTTTTGGCTCCAAGAGACATTCCGTGCTTTGGCTTTTTGGCTTTTGATAGCTCCAAATCCGATGTTTTGATGAGTTCATCATGCCATCTTTTTAGCATGAGAGGAGCTGTTAAGTCCTTGGTGAGTCCTGTTTTGGTCATGCAATTGCTTTTACCCTTCCAACATCCTTCCTATCTATCCAACCAACAACAAATCCTGAACCTTTTTAGCCCACAGCACAGCACAATCACAATAACCTAGGTTATTTCTAGGCTAAACCAAGCTGCCATAGGCCATCATTGCATGTAGATTTCCCAGAAGCTCAAATTATCATCACTTCTAGTCGATGTTTGGTGAGATTAATATTTGGTCTACACTTGTGTCCGTTTCATCTCTGTTGAAGGGTAATTTCTGTGCTCCACTTGTTGTGTATGGTCTGCATAGACTGAAGCTAATCAAACGTTAATAATTGTGAAGATATTAATATAATTTTGAATTTAAAAAAAATACATTACATTTGAATGGACACTGAGTGTATCTTCTTAGGTTTCATCTTTTTGGCATTTAATAGCTCAATATCCAATGTTTTCACCAATTTATGATGCCAAATATTTAGCGAGAGAAGTGCTCTGTTATGTCGCTGGCAGGTCCTGTTTTGGTCATGCAATCGCTTTTACCCTTCCAACTATCCAACCAACAACAAATCCTAAACAATTTTACGCCACAGCATAATTTCTATATACATAACTTTTTTTGTTTGTGAAGACAGTCTTCTTACTCATTATAAAATATTTTCTGTACTGAAATTGGGGGTCTGGACCTACACTTTGCTTTAAGATTATTGGAATCCACGTAAGAGTCAGCAATCCAATTTGTCAGTTTGTGATAAGGACCAAATGTTCAAATTTAAATAGCATTAAAATGGATACGCAAAATTCCTTTTATGTAAATATATTTAAAATATATGTAAAATTATATATTTCAAACACACAGTACAACAAAAACAAGTCTTCTGAGGCTACAAGGTGTGTGAACTGATCAGTTTAATGAAGTATGGATGGGAAAGGATAAATGGCGGACTGTGATGGTGATTGGAGTTTTCCTTTTGTGGATATAGGCTCATATATGCATTTCTCCCCCTTCTCACTTTCACTAACCATTTGCATTAACGTTCTACCTTAATCTCATGTAGCCACTAGCCACATTTGGGCATTAAGGCAGGCATGTTAAGTAACTCCAGATTATTCAAACTCAGCCTTCCATTCCCAGTCTTCATGACTCTGGCTTTCATGCGACAGCTTTTAGTTTTCTGACATCTGTTCTCCACCAAAGTTCCATCATACGGCTTAAATGTAAATTACAGAGATTCTGATGATTTTCGAAGAAACTGTAGTTTAGTGGACATGTTGTTTATGTACAGTGGATGAATCTCTCTGATTCTATTAATATTTGATTATGTCACTCTTACTTCGCCCTGAGTTGCCTCCAACTATTTTTTTGCAGCAGGGGTGTCAAACCGATTCCACGGAGGGCCGAGTGTCGGCAGGTTTTTGGTTTTTCCTGTAAATTGGTTCCCAGTTCAGACCTAAACAACCAGGTGAAGGTAGAAACTAACCAATGAGTGACCTAATTAATCAACTAAGTACAGGTGAGAGCAAAAACCTGCAGACACTCGGCCCTCCATGGAACCGGTTTGACACCCCTGCTTTACATGGTCTGGATTTACTATGAGTAATTTACTATACGTAGTTTTCACCGAATAATATACTTCAACACCCCTCCAAATCATGATTATAAATGAGATAAAGCTTTAATCTGAGATGTTGAGGTGGCCACTGGTCTTTTCCCCCAAAAGACTTCCACAATTTATTTTTACAATTACAATTTATCAAAGTATTTGTGTTGATTGCGCAACTAAAATTGTTTGGTGTGTTAATGTTCCCTTGATATAAAATAAACAAAACCAAGTTTTCTTCCCCAAATAATTTATTGTAGAATATATATAACTTCCAAAAACAAAACAAAAGAAATTTCATAAACAAAAATTTCCATATATATATATACAAATTACATTAAACTATAATGCTGTTCTGTTTAAAAACACATGTACATTTTTAATTACTGTTATAAATAATATTAATATTTTACAGTTGTATTATATGTGTGGAAATAAAATTACTGTGTTAATTTTTTTATTATTGCATTAAAGACTTGCATAGACTTTCTCACTTCTGTCTTTGTGAATGTGTTGACTAGTTTAAATTGTTTTATTGTGTATGTGAATGTGTGTTTGCCTGTGTGTGTGGGTGAGTGTGCGTGAGTGTGCGTGTGAATGGGAATTCTTTATCCAAGCAGTCCTTTTCCATCACTGGCGTGACATCATCTTAACAAATTCTGTGGGAGAGATGTTTTTTAATTTAAGAATATAAAACATAGCACAAAAAATATTACAGTCCAAAACATATTGTACCTGTTTTTCCATCTGTACTGAGATAAACATTTTCAGATGCTCAATTGTTTGCTATGTATGCTTGCTTTATTAGCAAACTCCTTCCAGTAGAATAATTTAAATGAAGTAAAAATGGGAACTCGGGCAATTGTACAAATAAGTTTCCAGCAATTGTATTTTACATTCACTGCATTGGAGGCAATGACAAACGTTTTTCCCCATGTGTGTTCTGACTCTATGACCAATCAAATGGTCTGTATAGTATTTCCATTCAAGAAATCGTCAATAACATATTCAGAAACAAACATCTGCAATCATTATGTAGCGTTTGGCCGAAGCAAAGAAGCAGTTCAGGTAGCTAGGAAATTATTGAGTCATAATCCCCATAAATCCTGGAACCACATCTCTTTCGGTTCTTCCGGTTTCATTCCTTTCTCCCATAGGGGATTTCTAGATCCACTTTACCTAAGGTCTCTGTTTCATGTAGGCTTATACCACTTTGCAATTTTGGCTATATTAACTGTTTAAATATACATTGGACAAGTTGACTTAGCAATATTGGCTATCTATATATATATATATATATATATATATATATATATATATATATATATATATATAAATAAAATATATATATATAAAATGCTCTGGAAAAAATTTAGACCACTCCTAATTTCTCTTGAATCAGCGTCTCTACATTCATGGCAGCTATTACATTCCAGTGTCTGTTAAATTCCAATACAAGCACACCTCATTTTACTTAATGAGGGTACTGATTAGGAGATTACATGAACCAAATCGAATTTAACAAAGAAATGTATAAAAAACACTGCTGTGTTCATCACTATCCTCTTGCAATAGGAACAGCTGGATGGCAAAAACAATGCAAGTACAGAGGTACCTCATAGGTAAAATATAATTCAGCCTGATAAATTTGCGGAAAAGAAAAGATTTGAGTGTGGAAAAGAAGGGTTTAATTCTGGCTTTACTGGCAGTGGGATACAGTGAGCGTCAGGTCACTTCCATCCTAAAACATTCAAAGAGGGCGGTTCATAACAACAAGGTCAAGCAACAGACATTGGGGACAACAAAGCTACAGACTGGCAGAGAGCAAAAAACGACTGTCCACTGACCGAGATGACATCAACTAATTCGAATGTCACTTAACAACCATACGATATCAAATGACCTGCAAAAACAATAGCAAACAGCAGCTAGGGTGAAGTGCACAGCAAGGACAGTTCCAAACAGGCTCCTGGGGGCTGGGCTGAAGTTGCGCAAGAAAAAAGCCCTTCATCAATGAGAAGCAAAGAAGAGCCAGACTGAAGTTTGCAAAAGACCACAAGGATTGGACTGTAGAGGAATGGAGTAAGGTCATTTTCTAGCTTTGCCCAACACATGGTCATCTAATGGTTAGACGGAGACCTGGAGAGGCCTACAAGCCACAGTGTCTTGTACCCACTGTGAAATTGGGTGGAGGATCAGTGATGATAACCTGGGGATGCTTCAGCAAGGCTGGAATCAGGCAGATTTGTCTTTGTGAAGGATGCATGAATCTAGCCAAGAACAAGGATATCCTGGAAGAACACCTGCTTCCTTCTGCTCTGGCAAGGTTCCCCAACTCTGAGAATTTGATATTCAAGCAGGACAATGCTCCATGTCACACACCTAGATCAATCAAGGTGTGGATGGAGGACCACCAGATTAAGGCCCAATTGAAAACCTCTGGAATTTGATCAAGAGGAAGATGCATGGTCAAAGGCCAGTATATAAAGCCGAGCTACTGGAATGTTTGTGCCAGGAGTAAAAAGTCACCCAATAGCAATATGACGGATTGGTGGAGAGCATGCCAAGTCGCATGAAAGCCGTGATTAAAAATCCGGGATATTTTTGAACACTTCCTAAGTTAAAACATTAGTATTTTGTTTTTGAAAATGAATGTGTATTTGTTTTCTTTGCATTGTTTGAGGTATGAAAACAATGCATCTTTTTTTGGTTAATTTGTTTTTTTCTACAAATAAATGCTCTAAATAATAATATTTTATTTGGAATTTGAGAGTAATGTTATCAGAAGTACATAGAATAAAACAAACATGTTCATTTTACTCAAACAATCAATAGTAAAACCAGATAGACTGATAATTTTGCAGTGGTCTCTTGTTTTTGATATATATATATATATATATATATATATATATATATATATATATATATATATATATATATATATATATATCAAAAATAGTTTTTTTCATTGTCAATGTGTAGTTGTGCCATAAAATGTGGTTGCCATTAACATTACGGTTTCGTTTTGAGATTACATGGCTGACGTCTGTGTTACTGCTTTTAATTTCTCTACAAAGCTATACCACAGACAAACATGGTGCCATATAGAACACTGGATAGATAAAGCTGAAGTTTTGGGTCATCATTTTATCTCTCATTGAGGACAGGAAACACAGCGACTGAGCAGAGAAAAAACTAAAAAATCTTGACAAAAATGTCAAAGGTACAGTATATTGCAAAGATAGCGTACCCTTTGCATATATTTCAAAATGTATATTTCTAGAATAATTGAATTTGGTGAATTCAGTTGTAGCACACAGCCACTTCACAGAGTAGATGTGTCAATGCAAATATTGCCTAAACGTATCTTACTGCTTGTGCTTGGTTCCGCCCATCTTCTTTTTAAGAAAATGGCCACTCAACTTTACTAGCCTCCCGTTGGATATGAATGAATAATAATTACCTTTGGTTGTAATGTCTTGTTTTTAATTCAATTACATTAAATTGAAAACCAATTTGATGGAGAACTATGGGGGAGGGGAGTTTAACCAAGGTAGGAGTTTAACCCAAAGCCACCCTACTTGGCAGTGTGGCTGAAAGATGTCATGTTGCAAAAAAGAAACCAAAGGTTAGGTTAAACAATATAAGTTAAAGACAATATAATAAACACATTTATGGAGACCAGCATTTATGGAGACCAGCAAGTGTTGAGGAAATCAAATCCTAAACTGGCTGTAGAAAGTTAAATATAATAAAAATTCTGCATCTACATTTATATAACGAGAGTTAAGAAAATATGTTTTTTTTAACTTTGATGTCAATATAATTGTGCTGCTACCATTCACTCCGTTATACCAAATGTTAAGGGCTGGTCTCTTGTTGAATAATGGCACAATGAGATGTGGGATTATTAGAATAATTCCTGTTTTTAACCTTGTTTCATTGAACCTGACCATTATTAGTCATTCCCACCTTCAAAGTCTACTGTTCCATCCCCGTTATTGTCTGCCTCTCGTACGACGGAATCAATCTCTCTTCGAGACATATGTTCCCCCATCAGCTTGGTCATGGCATTTCGTAACTCCTCCGTTGTGATCTGCCCATCTCCATCTGAATCAAACTAACCAGAAAAGGCAGGAAGGATTTGAGTATGCATAATCAACCAGCTACACATTTTTATCTGCAGCACAGGGAGGAGCTCTGAGAAAGCTTAATTCTATTTCCGACTAACTGAAATGATACGTTGATCCTGGGTGTGGTTAACCAAATTGTATGAATGTACAAAATCTTACAATCATTTTAAATGGTTCTGTGCATGACTATGGCGTAGATTTATTACTACACCATAGTAGTAATATATGGTGTAATAATATATATGGTGTAGTATCATAGTACACCATGCATCCTTTTTTAGTAGTAATATAGGGTTTACCATTAATAGGGGTAAACCATGTACCCAGTAATAAACCTGTACACCATGTACCCAGTAATAGGTTTATTACTGGGTACATAGTTGAATGCAAAAAGCAGCAAGAATTATTATTTGCTTCTTAGGTAGGTATCATGTTGTTTATACTTCAAAAATTCTGTCTCACCTCTTTGAAAGCATCCTTCAGTTCTTTCAATCCAATCATTCCAGCAGTCTCAGCCAGTAGCTTTGGAGCCATCAGTTCAACAAAGTCCTCAAAATCTACTCTCCCACCAACTAAGAGATGTAAAGAGATCAAAACAATCATGAGAGATCCGGTAACATTTAACCACTAATGGTGTCAGACATTTTGGTCCTCACTTCTCTTTTGGAAGGCGGTGTTTGCCTTTACTGCCTTTAATTATCTCAGCCTTCAGATTTTAGGGTCAGTTCTCCTACTCCAGTGTAAATCCTTGTAAATACAAGGAATATGCTGTTAAAATGTTCCTTGTCTCCTGCTCCGTTTAAACTAATGAGGACTTGAGGTCTCTCTAGGTTTCTTCACATATTTCGGCCCCTTTTATCTAGCCACTGTGCTTCAACACTGTTGTTGCTTGCTCCTTGGGGTTTCAGGCTGGGTGTTTTGTAATCATTCTGTGACAACTGCTGATGTGAAAACGGCATTATAATTACAGTGGATAGAAAATGTCTACATGCCCCTGTTAAAATGCCAGGTTTTTGTGATGTAAAAGAATGAGACAAAGATAAATCATGTCAGAACATTTTCCACCTTTAATGTGACCTATAATGTGAACTATTCAATTGAAAAACACAAAAACACAAACTCAAAGCAAAAGCCATGGTCCACAGAGAGCTTCCAAAGAATCAAAGGGATCTCACTGTTGAAAGTTATCAGCCAGGAGAAGGTTACAAAATAATTTCCAAAGCATTAGATATACCATGGAACACAGTGAAGATAGTCATCATCAAGTGGTGAAAATATGGCACAACAGAGACATTTCCAAGAACTGGACGTTCCTCCACAAATGATGAAAGATGAGAAGCAAAACTGGTCAGGGAAGCTTCCAAGAGGCCTACAGCAACATTAAAAAAGCTGCAGGAACAATCTCCCGTATTCTTTATATGAATGGGCTATGGGGTAGGGTGGCAAGACGGGAAGCCTTTTCTTACAAAGAAAAACATCCACGCTCGGCGGAAGTTTGCAAAAACAAAGTTTCCCAAAACATTTATTATGGTCTGATGATAATAAGGTTGAACTTTTTGGCCATAATTCCAAAAGGTATGTTTGGCACAAAAACAACACATCATTCAAAGAACACCATACCCAAAGTGATGCATGGTGGTGGCAGCATCATGCTTTGGGGCTGTTTTTCTTCAGCTGGAACCGGGGCCTTAGTCAGGGTGGAGGGAATTATGAACAGTTCCATATAGCAGGCAATTTTAGCACAAAACCTTCAGGCATCCGTTAGAAAGATGAAGATGAAGAGGAAGTTCGCCTTTCATCACGACAACTACCCAAAGCACACATCCAAAATCCACAAATGCATGGCTTCACAATAAGAAGATTACATTTTGGAATTACCCAACCAGAGCCCAGACCTGAATCCAATTGAACATCTGTGGGGGTGAGTTGAAGAGGGCACAGGAGATGTCCTTGCAATCTGACAAGTATGGAGTGCTTTTGCAAATAAGAGTGGGCAAATATTGCCATGTCAAGATGTGCCATGCTAATAAACACCTAATAAAATCAAAAGGTGTTTCAACTAAGTATTAGTTTTTTGCGCACACTAATGCAACCAGGTTATTGTGACTTTTTTTCACCTCAAAGATTTCAGACATTTATACTTTATTAGTTTACATAGTGCGGAAAGAACATTTTAGCTGAAAGAGCAATGTTCAGAAATAAGATATTTGTACTGGAGGCAGCAGCATAAACTACTAGAACACCATAGGCCACCTGACATCTTCAATGCAAAAAACCTGAAACATTCTTAAAGTTACACGTTTTTCCAGAAATCCTGGTTAGGGGATTCCCTTCTTCATCCCACTTAATTCATGCAAATGTTTTTCTGGATGAACTTGGGTATTTCTGAACTACGGATTTCTCTAGAACTCAAATGTATTATTTTCCATCAAGTATTGTCTAACGACTCACGGTTCATGTTGATGTTTTGGCTCAGCTCGATCAGCTCCATCTCGGTGGGCATGTAGCCCATTGTCCTCATCAGGTTGCCAAGGTCCTTGCAACTGATTAGCCCATCCTTGTCCTTGTCAAACTCAGTAAATGCCTCACGCAGCTCTGAGCACAGACCAGAGAAACAACTTATCAGTCACAGAAATAACTGGGACCAGGATTAAGCTAACCTCTTCAGGAAATTTGAAAATGTCTTTGCTGTTACTTCTACTGACATTTGAGGTTGCTACAATCTACAATAAGTTGACAATTTTTTTGAGTTGTCAAGAGACAGTATGGAAAGCTCAATATTCTATTAAAACACTTTGAGCATTATTTTGTCTTGGGTTATTACATTCTTACCCAAAGATGTCCAGACCCTGATGGTTTTCTGTTCTATCTAATCATTAATTGCACCCAGTTGTCCAAGGTCAAAATTAGTTGAATTATAAATTGAGTTGAAGTGGTATATGGGCCCATATTTCAATACTCCTGGTTTAGAAAATGATTGTAGAAAATTCCCAGTTTAAATCAGAAGAAAAGAGATGAGATAATGCCGAAACTATTGAATTTACCTTCAATTTCATCTTCAGCCAACTCTCTTTCCTGCAAACAAAAATGGACCAAGATCACGTAATGTGAAATTTCACAGAAGGAGTAAGCAGTCATTTTTTTTAAAGAATACTCAGATACTTAGAACGTTTAACTTATAATGTGAATTTCATTCATGGTAATGCAAAAAATCAAAAATCAATAGTATTTTATACTGACGCTGACAAATAAACACACGTAAACCAAGAATCATTATTTCCTTGTTGCAGCCAATATTTTCATAAACCAAAAGGAGAGTATATCCAGAGATGTAGTGGCATGATGTGCCGGGCAGCTACCGAGATAGAATATTATGCCTATAGCAGTTAGGGAAACAATACACAATAATAACACTAATAGTAATAATGCATGGGAATTTAAGCCCCTTAGAAAACATGGACACTGCACAGCCAAGTGGATAATATTAACAAACAATATAATCAAAAAAAAAAGGCTGCATTGCAAGAGCTGAGTTAAGGCTGAGCTTAGTGTAGGTAGAAGGCCAGATTGAACAGGTGGTGTATAATGCCAATCTCTCTTTTTCTCACCCTCTGTCAATACTGTACTACTATACTATAAATTATATAATGTTTTATTGCATGCACATCAACACTTACAACATATTTGGTGGTACTTACAATATGCTTCCCTCCTCTCAGGAAGACACATGCTGCTCCTAAACTCATGTCTATATGAAATAGAGGAAATAGAGATTTGCATAGTTATTTTTCTTTAACTGGGCAAGATCCATTCCAGGATTTTTTTGAAGTGGCACTGTCATGCCAGAATGGGTCCCAATTTGTTCCCCATGTCATCAAAACCACTCACTTTCAAACCGGTAATTTAATGGCAGAGATATGATAGTGATTCAGCATATAGTTTATGCTAATAGACATTTTTCAACATAACACATTCAGCTAGAAGTGGGAAGTAAAAAAATAGTTATTCTCAAAAGTCTCAGACTGCATCTTTAAGTATTTGGCATAATTCTGTGTCATTCCGGGAGACAGGATTAACCAGCATCTGGTAGAGTACAAAACCTGTTTTTGTACTCTACCAGATTTAATATTGATTTACACTTTAATATTTTAAATACATGTTTGTCATTTGGGTGTTGGTACTTCATATTTTGTACTATTCATTTTGTGCCTCTGTGCTCACACACACACATGGGTGCATGTCTAACAAGATACTTTTTTCACAAATTAAAATGATTAAAAGCATGCATTGATACTAAAATTACAGTATATTCATTGTAGTTTCCAATCCATTTGGTAAGCTTTTTAAATGAGTTAATTACTATTTAATTCAGATGAATCCACATAATGTTTGAGTGTCAGTAACTGAACACACAATCTGTGACAAACCAGCCAAACTAATGCAAGCAAAAGCATCATGTTAATCTGCAAATCTGTACTTTAGTAACAGATTTGTGTACAGTACATTTGTGGTACCTTTTTCTTTTCCGTTTCGGTCAAGTTGGTGCATTAGTATCCCCTTGGTTAGTGATGAGTAGAAATCTTTGTTCTTTCTCTCTTCGCCTCTATTCCCTATTTGTTAGCTCCCTCTTTCAGCAGTCTGCCCTGCTTCGTTGCCTGACTGACCAGCACTGTTGAATTCTGTAAAGTCTGTTAGAAGGTGGTGATGTTTCTGAGGTCACTATCAGGGGGAGGGGTGTATGACTGGCAGGAGCATATAGGTGGGGGTTTGGGCTGCTGGTGATGGATTATCTAATTGTCTGTACCATTAGTAAGCTCTGGTCCTTATGTCACAAAATAAGACAACGTTCAATGAAAACAGTCCGTAAATCCATTCATTAACATTAAACACTGTTGAATAATTTGTTTGTCTTTTTATAAATATATGTGTACTTTAACATATCATTAATTAATTCAGGTAGTCGTGGTTGTTAAGACACTCACCCACAGTGACTTACAGGAGCAATTATTTAGGCAGCCTCTCTCAAGGGCACTTTTTTACTTGTCAGCTCAGTATTCAAAGCCACAACTTTAAACCATTTTTGAATGGATAGGTATGTAGTTTTCAATGGGTCTTATCCTTGTGCCCAGTGTCCACAGGATGCAATGAGAATGACCCCTTTTCTTCCTCTTTTTCACTCACTGACATTAAAAAATTTAGCTATTTGCATATGTGATACCTATCTATTTGTCTTTCTTGCAATCAAAGCCAGCTCTAGCACTTTGGGGTCCCTAAGCAAAATGTAACCACTTGTCACTTATGCCTAGAGTTAGCACTACTTGCAATGATTCATGTGGTTTTCTTGCATTTGATACCGCTTAATAGGATTTGTGATTTTCTTGCATTTGATACCGCTTAATAGGACTTGTGATTTTCTTGCATTTGATACTGCTTAATAGGACTTGTGAATATGTTTGCATAGCCTTATATGCGTCTCATATGAATTACATTTATGAAAATGTTTAATTTACTAGTCATGTGACAGTACTGTTCATCAGCTACAGCTCATCTTTCAACACAATAATACCCTCCAAGCTCATCACAAAGCTCTGGACCCTGGGACTGGACAAATCACTCCACAACTGGATCCAGTCCATCTATCCTGTGCCGATGATTAGCCAGAAGATTGCTTCACTTGTCTACGGCCTCACTGGTATAACCCTGGAGTGGGCTAGCGTTGCGTGGAACCTCAAGGGACCCACTCAGGGCGACTACCCCAAGTTCATCCAACATTTCCAGGCTGTCTTTGATCATCCACCAGATGGACGAGAAGCGGGCTAACGGCCAGTCCATTTGTAGCAGGGGACAAGTTCGGCGCAGGATTACTAGTTGGAATTCCAAACCCTGGCAGTGGGGTAAACTTCACGGAGGGAGCCACACTCCCTTAGGGTCAAGTGTGTCCCAAAGTCACAAGCCGAGACGGCAGCGATGATTGCTTACGTTGATTAAGTTTTGCAGCAGGGGTACATTCGGCCCTCCAAGTCAACAGCCTCCTCGAGTTTCCTTTTTGTGATATAAAAGGATGGTGGTTAACGCCCGTGCAACGATTATAGGGCACTGAATAAAATCACAGGTCCATTCGGCTACCCTTTCCCTCTGACATCAGCGGAGGTAGAGAAGATGTCCTGGGGCAGGTGGAGCGGGTCAACCAGGATGTGGGAAGATTCCTTTAGTAGTATTGCCAGGACCGGCCTAGGGACTGGGCGGAGTTCTTGCCTTAGGCAGAGAACACCCAGAACTCACTCCGCCACTCCTCCACAGGTTTGTCACCATTCCCGTGTGTCCTGGGATACCTGCCGGCCCTGGCACCCCGGCCACAGAGCCAGTCCAGTGCTCCTGCGGTGGACAAGTGGTTCCGGCATGCAGTGGACACATGGGATGCTGCTCACGTTCGTCTCCAGTGCGCTGTCCATCGCCAGAAGACCTATACCAACTGTCGCCACAGTGAGACCCCAGTTTACCGACTGGGGGACCTGGTCTGGCCCTCGACCAGGGACCTGCCCCTCTGTCCTGCCGAAAGCTGGGTCCGTGGTTTATTGGGCCAATTAATGTCCTGAGGTGACACAGCTGATTACAGCTACCCTGACTACTGTATCAACCCGTTGTTTCATGTGTCTCTCCTCCTGCCGGTGGTGGCTGGTCCCCTTCAAGGGTGTGAGGTTCTCGAGGTCCGTCTACCTCTGGACATCGAGGGGGCCCTGGCCTACTCTGTAAGCTCCTTCATCGACTCAAGACACCGGGCAGAGGGCCTCCAGTACGTTGGAGTGGGACGGTCCAGAGGAGTGGTGCTTGGTTCTGGTGAGGGATGTTCTGTGTCCCTCCCTCATTTGGGGCTTCTATCACCATCATGCGGAGTGCCCTACTCCACGCCCTCCAGATCGGCCCAGTGGCCGGTGTCATCACGTGGCTGGAGCTGCGCGTCAAGGGGTGGGGTGCTATGACAACTACATCATCTGCTGCTTCTTCCCAAACTGTTTCGAGGAGGCTTCGGCATTCAACGTCACCGGTCTTTTGATACCACCGCCCAGTTTATCAGTCATCACGCACTCCTGTCTTATTAATCACATACACCTGATTCCAATATATGTCATACACAGCTTTGGATAAAAATGTAGACCACTCCGGATTCTTCTTAAATCAGCATCTACATTCCATTCCATTGCAATTTCTGATAAATTCCAACACAGGAACACCTAATGTTACTTAATGAGGTACTAATTAGGTGATTACTTGAACCAAATCTAATTTAACAAGGAAAAGTATAAAAACCACTGATTTGTTTAGCACTATCTTCTTGCAATAGGACCAGCTGGATGGCAAAAAATGGACCTCAAATGTGATTTGAATAAAAAAATAACTATTCAGTATGACAAAAGAGTTGAAAAGAAAAGCTTTGAGTGTGGAAAAGGGTTCAATTCTGGCTTTACTGGCAGTGGGATACAGTGAGCATCAGGTTGCTTCCATCCTGAAAATTTTAAATATGGCAGTTCATAAGAACAAAGTCAAGCAACAGACATTGGGGACAACAAAGCTACAGACTGGCAGAGGACAAAAAAGACTGTCCACTGACCGAGATGACCATCAACCAATTTGATTGTCAATCAACAACCATAGGTGACATCAAGTGAATTACAATAAGAATGGCGAACAGCAGCTGGGGTGAAGTCCACAGCAAGGACGGTTCAAAGATAGAAAAGAGTACACGGCAGGGCTGAAGTCATGCCAAGTTAGAAAAAAGCCTGTGAGAAGCAAAGAGCCAGGCTGAATTTTACAAAAGACCATAAGGATTGGATCACAGAGAAATGGAGTGAGATCATCTCTGACGAGTCAGCTTTGCCCAAAACCTGTTAAACTAATGGTAAGACGGAAACAATCTACCCTTTGTTATATAGCATAGTGGTTAGAGATGCGGACCTGTAAACTATAGGTCCTGCGTTCACATTTCACAGGCAAAGCCAAGTACACTTTATGAATTACTCCATATAGACAAAAACTTTGCTGGCAAAAACCTTCAGTATCTACATTACAGTAAGCCTGAAATAAAATAATTGACGGTTATATTGGGACTGTTTGTTGTAGATTTTCAAAGTATGCATCCGTGCATCCATTTTGGGTCAGGACAGACAAACATATTTGCTGGCTACAACATACAGTAGTTACGTTATAGTACGCCTTAACTAAAACTGTATATGGTTATATTGTGACTGATTCTGGTATGGAAAATGTCCTCTTCAGTCTTGCTAGCAATTGTTCAATTCATGTGGTTATTCCTAGGAGGTTAGTAGATACTAGTAAGCCTACTACTGGCTAATAAGCTTTTAAAACGGCCAGTGGCAAAAGCCATACACTTCATAGACGCTATGGTGGAGGTCAACTTAATAAGTGACGTTAGTCAGTTTAACACAATGCTCAGTGGTGTCTAGCGCCTGGCTGAATGTGTAATGCCGTGGTGTAGTGGGTAAAGACAGTGTCTCTCACGTGGAAGACCTACATTTGAATCTGTTGAGAGAAACAACCTTTATTAATTTTATTTAGTTTACAGTTATACACCATTGTGACTATTTCTGGCAGATAACACTATTCCCTTGTCTTTTCACTTAATAAAAAAGTTAGTTATTGTCACCTTTATTGATAGTTTTTGTATCAATGTCATTCATGAATGAAAGAAGAAAGTACGTTATGCCATGAAAGAAAAAAATATGTTCTTATGCCATGAAACGAAATAGCTTTGGCAGACTCGCTAGCAATTGCTCAATTGCTTTGTGACTATTCCAGTTTGTAGATACTGGTAAAGGCTGTTACTGGCTAATATGCTGTTAAATTGTCCAGTGGCAAATGCCATACAGTTAAACTTAGTAATTTGTTTTGTGGCAGCTCAATGATCAAACAATATACTGTACGTGAGGCTCTTGATCATATCTTAGATCATGACACTGGTGAGGAGAGAGGCCAGGAAACTGACAGTGGAGATGCATTAGAGGAAGAAGTGTCAGAAGTTGAAGACATCACCGAATATGATCCAGAACAAGAGACCATTGTGGAACAATCAATTGATGATGAAGAGGGCCTTGTGGAGGTTGTTGCATTCTGGTTAAAGAATGGGAATTTGTCCTGGTCTTCATCCCAATCCGAGAGGAGAGGTCGGAAAATGTTATTTGGATGATCCCAGGGCCAACAAGATACATCATAACCCAGGTTGATGACATAAAATACTTATTTGAACAGTTCCTGACAGAGTCAATTGAAAATATAGTTAGGGAAGGGGAAACAGGTTTATAAAGACAGCTGGAAGGAGATAGACCGGACAGATGACCAAAGTGAATCCTGACTGGAAGCAAAGGAAATTCTTCAAGAGGAGGCTATTCCTAGAAGAGATGTGGAAAGCCAAAGTGGCGTCCCTTATTCAAAGACACCAACATCATCCTTGAACTCCATCCTCCTCTGGATTGGTGATAGAAACACAAGGGCCAGAAGCAAGTTCTACAACCACCAGAGACAAAAGAGACAAAAGGAACAGGTGCAATCTGTGTGCAGCAAGAAATGTCAAAACGAGCATTACGCCTCATGTCCACCAGATACATCGAACTTATTGCGTTGCGCCTGAAGTCATTCATTGTCAATTTAGCAATCCGAAAAAATTCATTGGAAATGTCGTAGTGGTCTCTGTTGCATTCCGGATGCCGCACGCTTTCAATATTTTCAACTCTTGCATAGTTTTTGCAATACGTGAACGTACAAGATACAACCAGAAGTCTGAAATATTTAAGCAATTATTTTGTTGTATATTCCTCAGTGACTTCTTAATAAGGCTATATATACATACAATATTTAATAAATAACAGCATAGTGTACCTCACAAATACTTCCAAAACGTCATCATCTGTGTGGGAAAATACCAGATATATATCGCTGCGAGGATAACTGTTCTGGTCATTCCTCCATGAGACCAACTTTGAGTAAGATATTTATTGCTACAGGTGCTGGTCATCAAAAAGTTGATTTATTTCAGTAATTCCATTCAAAAAGTGAAACTTGCATAATGTCAGGGGTGCCACACTCTAATCAGCAAATTAGCTCAAAACACCTGCAAAGGCCTTTAAATGGTCTCTCAGTCTAGTTCTGTAGGCTACACAATCATGGAGAAGACTGCTTACTTGACAGCAACCATTGACACCTTGCACAAGGAGGGTAAGACACAAAAGGTCATTGCTAAAGAGGTCCAAGCACATTAATAGAGAGGCGAAGAGAAGGAAAAGATGTGGTAGAAAAATGTGTACAAGCAATAGTGATAACAGCACCCTGGAGAGGATTGTGAAACAAAACCCATTCAAAAATGTGGGGGAGAGTCACAAAGAGTGGATTGCAGCTGGAGTCAGTGCTTCAAGAACCACCACACACAGACATATGCAAGACATCGGTTTCAGCTGTCGCATTCCTTGTGTCAAGCGACTCTTGAACAAGACAGCGTCAGAAGCGTATCGCCTGGGCTAAAGACAAAAAGGACTGGACTGCTGCTGAGTGAACCAAAGTTATGTTCTCTGATTAAAGTAAATTTAGCATTTTTTTGGAAATCAAGGTCCCACAGTCTGGAGAAAGAGAGGAGATGCACAGAATCCACGTTGTTTGAAGTCCAGTGTAAAGGTTCCACAGTCAGTGATGGTTTGGGGTGCCATGTCATCTGCTGGTGTTGGTCCACTGTGTTTTCTGAGGTCTGTTGTGGCAATTTCTTAACTAATGTATTTTGGAGACATGTTTGCTTGTCTATTGCAAGGTATGTAACTCTGGTCTTTGGTTGTGACATGCATCTGTATTATTTCAGAGAATCATTAGGTTCTCTGACCAACTGCTCAACTGGCTAAACCATTAAGGCTATCTGTCCTTGGTTCCTTAGGAATGTGAGTGTTGGGGGACTGTAGGGGCAGTTGTCCGTTTAGGTAAACACAACAGTGAACATTTATGGCAGGAAGGATAAGATGGGGGGGAGAACCCTCCCACCTGTGTGACCTAAGATTGATAGGTGACATCTTGCCACACTCCTTTTAACTATAATAAATACGAGCTGTATATGTAATTTACTTTAGAGGCTCCTCGAATGATTATTCTGTAAACATTTGACGCGTCTCTCTATTTGCAAATAAACTGCTAATTGTGCCAAGAGAATTTTGCCTCTGTCTTACTCCTTTGAGTGTCTATTTATGAAATTTCCATCACAGGTCCAAGGTCAACGCAGCCGTCTACCAGGAAGTTTTAGAGCACTTCATGCTTCCTGCTGCTGACCAACTTTATGGAGATGCAGATTTCATTTTCCAACAGGACTTGGCACCTGCACAAAGTGCCAAAGCTACCAGTACCTGGTTTAAGGACCATGGTATCCCTGTTCTTAATTGGCCAGCAGACTCGCCTGACCTTAACCCTATAGAAAATCTATGGGGTATTGTGAAGAGGAAGATGCGATACGCCAGACCCAACAATGCAGAAGAGCTGAAGGCCACTATCAGAGCAACCTGGGCTTTCATGTTTTCTGTATGTCCGTGATTTGTCATGTCCTTATTTGGTCTTTCCTTTTCTTGTTTCAGTTAATCAGTTTATTCCTTTCACCTGTGTTTTGCCCCCACCTGTTTCTGTTCTCCTTGATAGTCTGTGTATTTAGTTTGGCTCTTTTCTCCTTGTCCTGGTCGGTCATTATTTGCTGTCATGATCCATGTTTGGTATTTTGATAGTTTATACCTAGTTTTCACCTTGTTCTGTTTTTGTAGTGCACGCACTCTGTTTTGTTTTACTGTCTTCTATATATTTAACAATTTTCCCTGGACCCCTGCGCTTGCCTCCATCTCCTTGGACTCCCTCTCGCGCTACCCTGACAGATACAGAAGAATGCACACTACGAATGCAGAAAAATTATGTATAGGAAATTGTGATGCAGTCGGTGGGCACGAAGTGTTATGTGCCATAATTGCAGTGCAAATACTTGCAAGGCACACTTATTTAGACCTGAGACTCCAGGTGGGTCCAATTTACAATCAGGTAGAACATAAAACCAGCAGGCTCCAGCCCTCATAACGTAAGGGTCCCTGCTAGAATGTGTGGGTGTGTCTAAATCTTTGACTGGTACTGTATGTGAAAATGTTAACACAGCAATTTGGAAAGATTTTCAACTGTTGATAGTCATTTGGCAAATTATTATTCCTTTCACCATCTATAACCCAATGGTTGTGTTGTTGCTTTCAAAAACCAATTTTCTTTCATAGTTTCCTGATGTTGGAACTGTTATTAAATGTGTAGTGTCTAAAATATAGCTAAATGTAATCCTACACATTTTTACGGAGAACTCATGAGAAGAGGATATTTGCGTATTGGATTTCGAAATCCACTTGGAGCGACAATGTGAAGTATATTGATTATACATGAGATACAGGGCAAAAGAGCTTTATTACAGAAGTAATGTTTTTGCACAAATGGATTGTTACTGGCGTGCAGTATAAAGCAACGAAAAACAGTTTCTCCACACAGGATCATTTTAATTTAAAAAGCTGAGCTATCTTGGCCCAGGGTGGTCTAGAGGTTTAAGCCACTCTCTCCGGTGCAGTTGGACTGCCCATAGCACTTTCAGTAATCCCTCTGTATTTCCTCACTATCTTTATCCAATAACCTAAAATGCCTAAAGGAATGTGAGTTAATATTTAATTAATATTTTACCTTTTAGCCACATTTAGATTTTTTTATTCACTTATTATATGTTGACTGAGAACACATTCATTCATAGCAACAACTTAGGGCTTTGTTATACAGGGAGAGAAAAGGATAAATGAGCCGATTTGTAGCTGGGGATAATAAGGTAGTCAAATTGCTATGAGGGCCAGATTGGACATTTGGTCAATTGCTAACAACCCCACTCTTACAATCAGTGTCATGGGATCTTTAGTGACTTTCAAATAGTCAGGACAATGGCCCATGCAAAAGATTATGCCTTATGCAAGGCAATGTCCCCTGTACTGCCCTTGGAGCATTGGATTTTGATAATAAGACCAGTGAGAAGAGTGCCCACTGTTAGCTTCCTGTTCTGATGATGTCCAAGAACAAAACGTTATGCAACCAAAAGTCAGGGGAGAGCCATCTTTATTCAGCATGAGACATTGATGTTAACAGGTCATAGTTCCCCCTCTCTCTCTCTCTCCTTTGTGCTTCTCCAAAGAATACAGGAAGTTCCACAGTACTTATAAAGGGAGGGTCAAACCCAGCCAAATACCCTCCAATAAGAAAGGCCTAAATGACCCTTGTATGGGTTGTTCCAACATGGTCAATGGTCCTATCCCTCAAGCCTGTGACAGTTACATGGGCAACTCCTTGCAGGAGGCATAGACAGGACGTGTGTTCTATCTATACACCTGTGCTCAAGAGTTAATTAGTACCTCTGTGTTCTGTTGAGTTTCTCAAGCCTACTTTCTCTCACCCCTAATGATTCTCCAACATTTCTTCCAGCCATAGGTAGTGCTATGTGGTGCACAATCCAGGGACTAACCATCTTTCAATAACCAATTTTCTTTCCTAGATTCCTGATATTGGTATTGTTATTAAATGTGTAGTGTCTAAAATGTAGCTATATGTACCAGCTATGCTTAACTATTAATATGAATGAAACACTAAACAATAATATCTTAAATACTACATGCTTTGAGTGAGGTATATACATTCTTTATATAAATAAAGGATCATCTTTATTTAACTTCAAAAGGCTGCTTGTCTAATATAGGATTCAAATTACATTTATCTTGCTTACCCAAGTGTGATGAACTTAGGTATAGACATCAAATTATTGTGAACTATACACAAGCACACACTCTATGATTAACAGACACATAAACCATTGTCATTCTATTTCACTATTGAAGGAACTGAAACATTTCAATGATATGTTTATTTACCGCTCTCTTGCATTTTCCTCACTCCTGTCTGCATCTTCAATCTCCGGAGAACTTTTATCTTGGATATTTGTACTGTAATTGCAATACTGTCTTTATATATTAAATTCATTTCTTACATGAAGTCACCTTTTTCAAATGAATCCATAATTGGTCAAAATAAATTTTCTTCACTGTGCCCCTTACGCTCTAGTTACACATCTTAAATAAGCAAAGTAAAAACAACAACCTAAGACATTCCTATTTTATCCAGCTTTTAATGTTTGATTGCTTAATTTTCTCAAAGTCCATAATTTGTAGTGAGTTGGCGATATTGTGCTATTATTTTATTGTCTATTTAATATACTGTTACATTTAATGATTTTTATATAGTCACAACTTGGTCAATCAAGCAATTTTATTTTCTATTTTATGAAACAATTATGTGCATTAAGTTAAGTCTATTCCACTAATGTAAAACACATTTTTTCTTGAGAGTCATACCATTAAATTCAGTGATAATAACAGTTATTACCATTCAAGTTAGAGTCAAACCTATTTAAATAAAAAGAACTCTGTATGCATCAGTCCTATTAACATACATTAATCAGCCATAACATTATGACCACTGACAGGTGAATTGAATAAGACTGATTTTCTCTTTGTTGAACCCACATTTGCTGAGACTCTTAACTACTCAACTAGTGAAAAATGTTCTTTAATCAGCACAACAGTTTTCAGTTGTGCTAACATTATTGCAAAAGGGTTTTGTAATGACTAGTCAGCCTTTTCAAATTCTGTACTTGGATTAACAAACACAATGTGTCATTGGAACACAGGACTGATGGTTGCTGATAGTGGGCCTCTGTACTCCTATGTAGACATTCCATTACAAATCAACTGTTTCCAGCTACAATAGTCATTTACAACATTAGCAGTGATTACACAGTTTTTCTGATCAATTTGCTCTTATTTTAATGGACTGAAAATTAGGAAATTTCTAATTGACCTCAATCTATTGAACAGTAGCATATATCAATCTGGGTTTAGGCCAGGGCATAGTACTGTGACAGCAACCACACTGATTGTAGATTGTTACGGCCTCTTCCCTTTGTAGCACTCATATCAACTTCTCTATGTAGCACTCTTACATCCACTTCCCTTTGCAGCACTCTATTGCTGTTTCCTCTTGTGTCTACCTCATTGGTGCTGATGAGCTGGGTGTGGTCCATCAACCATTCTTGCATAAATGGATCATTTCCTTTGGGTGTGGGGAAAAGAGAGAGGACTGTTATGCTTTGTTATGTTACAAACTATTAGTTGTGTACTGTCTTATGAGAATGGCTAGGTAAGACACCCTAATGTTTACATGCTCCCATAGATCAGTGGTTCACAAACCTCTCCTGGGGCACCCAAAACAGTCTCACAGTTTAGTTTGTGCCCTGAACTAGCTCACCTGATTCAACAGGTAAGGGTTTGTTAATCAGTTAATAAATTGATTCAGGTGTGCTGGCTCTGGTAAAACTCAGAACTAAGTTGCTGAGATAATACATGAATTGAAAATCAAAGTTGGATTCCTAAATCGAAATAGTGCCTGCCTATTCATAATAGGAGAAAGATAGCCAACGATGATGTTTGTTTTGGACCATTAGATGATGTCTATGCCATTCGATTTATATCAGGGGATAGCTATAGGAGTCATGGCACTTTGTTAGAAAATATGGTCCTCTCTTCACATAAGAAGAGAAGCACTCTCTTTTGTTGATTTTCGAGGTACTCTTGTGACCCCAAACTTTTGAATGGAGTGTACATAACTTTTGTTCTATGAAGGAAATGTCAATTAGGTACAATGCAGCTTGAAAGTTTGTGAACCCTACAGGGATAGTCATTATTTTGTATGATTTTAAATGGACTCAAAATCCTTATCTAAACCCCAATTCATAATAAAGACATTCCAAATAAAGGACCCAAACAAAAGAGAATGATGTAGTGTTTGGCACTGTAGAATCTATGAAGTTAATAAAATATATCAGCTCCCTCAAATTGCAAAGTGATCGAAAACAGTTAATATTAAGGTAATAGAACAAATAAAAAAAATAAAAACAGTTTTGATTCATACCATTTATATAATCAGTGTGTAAGTGAATGTAAATGTAATTGAATGCAATTGGTCAACTTCACAAGTCTAAAACCCCATATCATTCTGGTACTGTGTTTGATGGACTGGCTCTTCTCACTCAGCTCCACCATCTTCGTGAAAATAACTGATAATTGGATGTCACGTGATATGTTTTGGACTGGCTGAAGTCCACCCCACTGGTTGGATGTAACAGTTTCGTCCACCCTAAATGCAATGGAGGCAATTTTTCAAAACATATTCATGGCCTGATTCAATTTAAAATGTCAAAGATGGCCTTATTCCATTTCAAACCGCCGTAATGTGGCACTAATTATGCACTTTATAAAGATCTACATAAGTGGTGGTTTGGGTAATAGACATATGTCTGTCGTAACAAAGTCCATCTTAAGGCTATGTGCATTGTTAAATAATTTTAAAGGCCAAATTATCAGGAAACTGGACCAGGGTCCAGACTGTGTATATGCTATATGGTACTGGTACTTTGTGTGTCCACTGCCTTGACCCTTTCTCCTCTGCCCGTCACAAACTGTTATGAAAATTCATTAAAAAAAAATCTGTTTGCATAAGCGATTTAATCCACGGCTTTAGCGTGACAGGAACTTGTACAGATTTCATTATCATTTTGGATATTGCACCGCTGGGGCGACAGCTGTTGAGGTTGCATAAGGCTTAATTAGGTAAGATAAGTAAAAGAGAGGAGGGAATGAGTGTAGGGGTGAACAGGAAGAAAGAAATAGAAGATAAAATATCTGATACTACAGTACAATTAAAACAGGTGATTATGGACCCAAAAGAAGAATATAATATTCCGATAATAGAAAACAACTATTTTCCTCAGATCCTCTGGCTAATAAGCACCATCTGCAATTTATTTTTTAAAGTTTTTCTACCCGCTGAATTGACTGAAAGACACCAAAGTGTTCTTCAGTGCGGTCATCGTAGTTAACTCCCCCACACTTAGTAAACATTTAATTAAGTAAATCTTCTACTCAGTCTGAGATCCTGTGTGCTCTGGATTAAGGTTTCTTCAAGAACCTCTTTGAAGCCCTAACCAAGGATATTCTTGCCTGGTTTAGCCAGGCCACCACCTTTAGATAAAGATTTAGTGGTTCCAAGCTTCTTCTATTTCACACTGCAGAAAAATTTGATATATGCATTGATACAATGTAATGCAGTCCACAGATTTCTTTTAGACTTCATGGCTTGGTTTTGGCTTTGACATGCACTGTGAAGAATTAGACATGCACATGCCTGGCAATATCCTGTATAATCAATCAAATTTGCCACACATGTACCACAAGCGTGATAATTTTCTCAAGAATGATCAAATGTCACTGGATGATCTGAATTTGGAGTACCATGGCAATGGGTCTGACTATTTATGTACATTTTTTATGAACAGTCATCTCATCTTAATCTGCTTATCCGATATTGGGTCGTGGAGGCAGCAGCTCCAGCTGGGGACCCAAACTTCCCTTTCCCAAGCCACATTTGCCAGCTCTGACTGGGGGATCCCGAGGCGTTCCCAGGCCACTCTCGAAATATAATCTCTCCACCTAGTCCTGGGCCTACCCCGAGGTCTCCTCCCAGCTGGACGTGCCTGGAACACAACCCTAGGGAGACGTCCTGGGGGCATCCTTACCAGATGCCCGAACCAACTCAACTGGTTCCTTTCGATGCAAAGGAGCAATAGCTCTAATCTGACTTCCTCACGGATAACTGAGCTTCTCACCTTCTCTCCAGCAAATTTCAGCCACTTATACCTGTCTTGTTCCTTCAGTGACCCAGCCTTCAACAAAAATGTACCGGTATATATTGGCATTCTGGCTGCAATACCGCCCCCGCTGCTCCGATTCTCTGGCCAATCTCCCACTCTGTCCCCTCACACAGTCACAGATGTGAAAATCATTTACCCTTACATTTCATTGAAAATAGTACAAAGACAACAAATCACATGATAAAACTGAGAAAAATATGTACATTTTAAATTTGATGCCAGCAACACATTCCTAAAAAGGAAGGCACACCACCGTGTTGTATCACCTTTTCTTTTGACAATACTCTGTAAGCGTTTGGGAACTGAGACCAGTTGCTTTAGTTTTGAAAGTGGAAAGTTGTCCCATTCTTGCTTGATATGATTGCAATTGCTCAACAGTTTGGGGTCTCCTTGGCTGTATTTGTGATTTCATAATGCGTCAAATTCAATAGAGGACAGGTCAAGACTGCAGGAAGGCCAGTTTAGCATCAAGACTCTTACTACAGAGCCATGCTGTTGAGATACATGCAGAATATGGTTTGGCATTCTCCTGTTGTAATAAGCAAGGCCTTCCCTGAAGACGTTGTCTGAATGGCCGCATACGTTGCTCCAAAACCTGTATATATTTTTCAGCATTTATGGTGCCTTCACAGATGTGCAAGTCCCCCATGCCATGTGCCCTAAGGCATCCCCATTCTATCACATACGCTGGGTTTTTCACTGATAACAAGCCAGATGGTCCCTCTCCTCTTTACCCCAGAGGATGCGTCATTCATAATTCCCAAAAAACTCTCACATTTTGATTAATCAAACCACAGGAACGTTTTCCACTTCGCCTCAGTCCATCTAAAATGAGCTGGGGCCCAGAGATGGCACTGGCATTTCTGGATGTGGTTAATCTATGGTTTCTTCTTTGCATGGCGGTGTATAAACATTTCAGGATGCTGCGACATACTGTGTTAACAGACTTTCCTGAGTCCATGCAGTGATTTCTACTACAGAATCGTGTCTGTTTTTAATGCAGTGCTGTCTGAGGGCCTGAAGATCACAGCCACCCAGTATTGGTTTACGCCCTTGTCCCTCCAACTCCAGATTCTCTGAATCTTTTAATGATATTATGTAAAGTAGATGATGAGTTCCCCAAACTCTTTGCAAAGTTAAGTTGTGGTACGTTATTCTTGGTTTGTGGCAATATTTGACCATGCAGTCTTTCACGGAGTTGCAAACCCCTCCCCATTCCCACTGACAGGCCCATCCTCCTTGAACGATCTTTTCATACCAAATGATGTTACTGACCTGTTGCCAATTGATATAATTAGTTGTGTGATATTCCACCTGGTTTAGTTTAGTACCACATAACGGTTTGTCTTTTGGTGCCTCTGTCGCAGCTTTTTTTTTACTTGTTGCTTGCATCAATTTCAAAGTGAGCAAGTATTTTCCAAGAAACAATAACATTTTGCAGTTTCAACATTTAAGTAGTGAAAACTGGTCTAAACTGTCAGCTGTACAAGGAGAGGAGCAGCGGACTGAAGAGTCAGAGTCGCAGTCAGTTTCTATACTTTTAATGTAGCACAGCTGAATTCTGCTCATGGCAGTGAGACAATAAAACACAAAAGACAACGGGAGCAGAGGGAACATATATACTGGGGGAAATGACTGGATGATGATCAGGTGCGCTAAATGAGACAACAGGTGTGATGGGTTGATGATTGGCGGTGGTGTAAGAAGGCCGGCAACATCGAGCGCTGAGGCCTGCCTCCTGTAGGGGGAGGATGGGCAGCAGATGGCTTAGTTGTCACAGTATTACCCCCCCCACCCCGCTCATAGGACCTTCTTCCAGTCTTCATAAATCCGCTGGTGGTGCTTTATGGCCGTTTATGCTTATCTGCCATTTTAGCAATGGCTTTCTTTCGGCCGATCGACCTGCCAAACTTGCAGTTCAAAGTCTTCTTCTCTCAATTGAAACATACTTGTTTTACTTCGATCAGTGTTAAGCTATGCTTGAAGCTGTTGTCCTGTGACCCACCTATCACACAAGCTTTGGTTCTCAGAAATGTGGCATCTGATTCTGTTGTGGCCTTGGGTCTGCCAGACATCTCCCTGTCAGAATTACCTCCCATTTCAAGTGACATTTGATGGTGTTGGAAACTGTATTCAATAACACCTAGGCTTTCTTTACAATTTCACCAAAAACCTGCACTTAAGGGTTATGATGGTCTGTTTGTCTTCCTTTTGTTAATTGCCCTTTTCTCACCATAATGATTGCTATATACTACTTTTTGCTTAACAATACTTTCCAAAAAAGCTTAAGAGGTTGTAACAATACAGTCTTCCAACACTGCTTCTATACAGACTGAGTTGCAAGTAATCTAAAAAGGCTGGGACCCCTGTAGGAATTGATAGAATACACTTTCAAGGCTACAGAACCGCTGTAAGTTGTTAAGTCATTACTTTTTCCTTAAAAAGGCCTTTTTATATAATGCTGATAAATTTGCTAACCTAAGCATATTTGTTTACCTCTGGCCATTTACCTTTTTACCATTTCAGGTTATTCACTGGACTTGAACTGCTTCAATTTCAATAGAAACTGGGGGTGTTTTAAAACTCTTCACCAGTAGTATAAGTTATAATCATGGTAGCCATTTCATCATGGTTGTTTGAGGAATGAATATAGCAACCTTTGGCTATAAGCTAGCTGCGGCACCACAGTAAATGGCAACAGAAACATGACGGTAATAGGGGTGTTCTGCAATTGAACATACATATTTTTATTTCAAATTAATAATATTATACAGTACATATAACCAGAGACACTGATAGGAATCCCAGGGCCCGGGACAAAATTGAATGTTTAGGACCCAAACCACAGGCCCAAATCATTTATAAATAGCAATGATGTTACTGTTCATAAAACAGGTCATAAATGTTTATTGTTTCAGCTATATAGTACTAAATACCAAGATTGACTGACTAATCAATTATTTTTAAGACAACCTAATGGACCCCCCCAAGGCCTGGGCCCGGGACAATGTTACCGGTTGTCCCCCCGTCAGAGTCACTGCATATAACTATTAATCATATAAGTCTACTTTCATAACTTCTCATGAGCACATAGTACTTAAAACGTCATCCCCTCAGAACCCTAAATATAAGCCTATATTACATCTGTGTTATTTGATTTTAAAAGGTAAGTCAAAAGAAGTAAACACATTTGCTCTAAATGATTAGGGTAGTTGGTCCTTACATTCATAGCCCTCTCTATAAATATGAGAGCGGTTCAATTTGTTCAGCACCCTCCTTTAACTGTTTAGCAACAAGGTAGCAGGGTGTTATGGAGGTACATAAGCAGTGGCGACAGACCAATAGGGAAAAAGGGTACTAAGTTTATAGGGCCCTAACGTGTAGAGAGGCCCTTGAAAAATGATTGAATCTTGAATAGTGGGGAGGGGCCCTGAGAGACTACCTATGTACCGGACCCAGAATTTATAGGTGATGGCTTTGCTGAATCCCATGTTGCCTGTTTCAGCTGGGCATTATGCAATGACACAAATAAAGAGTATTACAGTGCCCTTTGAGTAATGATGGGATGACAAATATTAGGTCATAATCCTACCACAATATTCATAACATTTAATATAATTACATATCGCTGGAATACAGTAGGAGTTTTTAGCTTGTTAGGTTGGCTTACGTGAGGGTGTTGTTTGCAAATTTGTTTTCTGTTCAGCATAATTTCATTTTAGATTTAAGTATGTACCCTTTTTTTCACTTGATAACAAAATGCTAATATTTTTATTCTCTGTCATATTACTTGGTGTATTTGTGGTAGTGGACAGACCAGGCGTAGGCAGAGGTAGCAGGTCGGTGTACTCCTTAATATATAAACAAACACAAAACAGAACAGAAAAACACAGAGTACAGAAGCAAACTGCTAAATGAACATGAACATGAACATGAACATGAACATGAACATGAACATGAACATGAACATGAACATGAACATGAACATGAACATGAACATGAACATGAACATGAACATGAACATGAACATGAACATGAACATGAACATGAACATGAACATGAACATGAACATGAACATGA
>JACXGJ010002761.1:0-61274 GCA_016801105.1 Esox niger | reverse complement strand
ACCAAAATAAACCACAACTACGTGCACAAACATTCAACATAAGTAGGTTCCCCAATTGGAGGCAATAACGAACACCTGCCTCCAATTGGGGAAACCAAAGCACATAGAGGTGGCTAGAGCCACCTATTTAGGCCATGTCCTGGCTATGGCCCCAGCCAGCGCAAAGATGGCTAGGGGCATAGCCAGGACATGACACCCATTAAGATATTTCTGGGTTGAGCACAGTCCCTCTTCCATTCTTTGAACAATGTTCAATCTGGGACATGCAGACTGTGGACCGCTTGGTTTAGGGGGCAGGATTGGCTTAAGATGTTAATTGTTTTTTTATTAATGGGGTTGTATATTTGAATGTTATCCCTATTCTCAACATTTGACTTGTGTAATTGTAATTTAGTAGACTATCATGAGCGACTTATAGGAGCGATTAAGTTTAAATGTCTCGCTCAAAGACCAAATGACACATTTTTCACATTGCTGGCTCTGGGATTTATCTAGCAACATTTCTATTACTGGTGAGATGCTGTAATATGCTGAGATTTTCTCAACCTCAGTCTTGGCTATAGAGACTGAGTTCTCAGCCACAGACCCCAGTCTCACTAGCCCAAAGTCACAACCTTATCCTCCGGGCCCTAGTTGTAGCCTGAGGCCTTTTATGAGTGAATCTCCTGGAGTCACCATTAAGCCTGAATGTGAATAGCCAAGGATCCAGAATACACTTCCACTCATATCCACCCCAGAGAGACTCATTAGGATTGTGGGACGTGGGATTGAAGAGATTAAACACGGAATACGGACGCATTTCTAAGAGGCTCTTATAATTCCCAGACTTCAATGAGTTGTCTTCACCATGGCAACACTCTTTTGAGGACTTCCACACTTAATATGTAAAAGTATGAAAAGACATTGCAGAGGAAATTCTAGGAAAAGATTGAGCAAAAATTATGTTTTTTGATAATGCTAAGGGCATGTTAGTTTAGGCCCTAAAATGGAAGGAGCCTCAGTTTACATTTGTTGGAATTATTTGAATAGATGTTACATAATTTAACCACAGGTGTAAAAAGTACCAAGTAAAAGTACTCAATTGGGTTTGGCTGTGTTTACCACTTTAGGGAAGTGTCTAATTAAGATCTAAGTAACCAGGTAAACAGAGTTCAAAACTAACCAGTCATCAATTAATTAAAAAGGAAATGTGTAAATAATCAATTAAGGTAACTGGATAGTTATGAACTGTGTTTAACTGGTCATGTAGCTCTTCCTTAGGAATTTCCTAAAACTGGTGAGTATTTTTACTTTTTACACCTCTGAATTTAACTACGGTAAATGTAAATGTTCTGAACTGGTATTGCATTCAACATGTTGTAAGGATGCATGTGCATGTTTATACCACATGGTGGCACTACTTCACCAACCAATATTGCCATCACAAACTTCTGCTGTTGGGTAGAGATTTTCTTATGATATCACTGCAAAAGAACTGGGAACTTACTAAGCAACCATATTAAACAAACAACCTAGCAGTCAGAGCCCTGCAATTATTAGAATAATCTCTATTAAAATATTGCAAGCAAAGAGAATGTTAAAACATTTGCATTGGATTAATTACCAGATGTGGAAAGAGGTTTTATCATTTAACTCGAAGCATCGTGTTTAATTTAATTTTAGAACTGTGGGTTTTTTACTTTGGTATATGTCATCTGTAAATTCCCTTCGTGGACTATGAGCCTATCTTTATTAATCCCTCCATCTGTATTGGCTGAAATCTGAGCTAGTGGTGTGAGTGAGGAAGCGTGAGAAGAGGGAAGTGTTTCATTAAGCAGTTGGGGGATTGAACATGGACGAAAATGGAGGGAAGTATTATCTGGATTTTTGGAGCTTCTAGTTTCCCAGACAAGATCTCAGGATGGGATTACTAGGTTGCCCAAACCAGGGTTATTCCTGGCTCAGAATGGGCCTTTGGGGGTTGACTACACGCGATAGTAAGCATGCTCGGTCCGCATACAGTAAAGGCAATGAGTTACCGTATGACAGAAACCTATGCATTTTCTTGTTATTTCTGACCATTTGTTAAAAGAAAAGGTCTATCATGTTTGTATTAATTAAGCCCAATTAATAACACGTTTTATTGTTATAAAATTGGAAGGGGGGTGTGAGTTTGAGTGGGGTGAAGGGTTGGGAGAGGAGGAGTCAGTTGCAGAGGTCACATCCTGCTTTATAGCATTTCACCTTATTTTTATTAAGTAATTAAAAGGATCGGACAAGGCCATGGTAGTCCATAGGGCTGGATGATATGACCTAAAATCAAAGTTACGATTAATTGAACATTTAACCTCAATTACGATTAATGAACCATTGGTTTATTTTATTTTGTAATCTGTTTACGTTACATTACAAGTGTATGTTGTAACATTGTAATAACAAGCACACTGTTACATTAAGAAACATGCTCAATGAACAGTTTTTGTTATTGTCAGAGGATTTGTGTGCTGATGTAAAATATTATTTCTATAGCAACTTAATAAACACATAGTAACATAGTGCTTGGCAAGAACATCAGCACAGAAAAGACAAGGAGAATAAATGTCATAAAACATATCGACATTATCATTCATGACAAATACAAACAAACACAGAAAAAAATTGCACTAGGTCCCGCGTTCATATCTCTTCCCAGGCAAAGTGAAGTACGCATTATGAATTGTTCCTTATATATGAAAACTTTGCTGGCTAAAACCTTCAGTATGTATATTATAGTGAGCCTGAAACAAAATGGTTACGGTTATATTGCGACTGTTTCTGGTGGATATTCAAGGTACACATGTGTTTTGGGTCAGGATGGACAAACACATTTGCTGGCTACAATGTACAGTAGTTACGTTATAGTAAGCCTTAGCTAAAACTGAATACGGTTATATTGCGACTGTTTCTGGCATGAAAAAGTTAATCTTCAGTCTTGCTAGCAATTGCTCAATTCTTATGATTAATCCTATGAAGTTAGTAGATACTAGAAAGCCTATTATTGGCTAATAAGCTGAAATGGCCAGTGGCAAAAGCCACACAACTTAATAAGAAACGTTAGTCATTTTAACACAATGCTCAATGGTGTCTAGTGACTGTTGAAACATGTAATGCCATGGCGTAGTGGTTAAAGACAGTGCCTCTTACAATATAGCCATATACAGTTTTAGGTAAGGCATACTGTAACGTAACTACTGTATATTTTAGCCAGCAATTGTGTTTGTCTATCCTGACCCAAAACGCATGCACAGATACGTACTTTGAAAATCCGCCAGAAACAGTTGCAATATAAACGTTCAGCAGTTGTTTGATAAATTGCTATTAAACATATTCAGAGATGACTGCATTTTTCGTAGAATTTTGGCACTGATGATTTTCCTTTGGGGGGGTGTGTGTGCAATCCCAGAATGCTTTATGTGTGTGTGTGTGTGTGTGTGTGTGTGTGTGTGTGTTTTCAAAGCAGTGATAAAGATTGCATGTTGTCCAAGGAGCTCTCATCTGTCTGAGGCCACAACTAAACTTGACGTCACTCTCCTGCTTAAACTTGACCAGCAGTAAAGTATTTTACAATACTATATATGACTTTATGGACACAGTTGTAACACCTATTGTTGGAACATCAAGCTGACCTGTTTAGATTCTGGACAAATGCACATGCCTAGAGCTGTTTAGAGAAAAAAGGTAATGGCATTGTTTTCTTTGAATAATGTTACGTCATAAAGTGAGTTGCGTCATTGTCTGTGTTTTTCATTGGGCTATGAATTATAAATGGTGTAGGTATGTCACTGGGTAATTATCAGTATAATATCGTAATGGGTCATTTTTCCTGTTGGTTGAATAGGCTAGACATGGTTGCGTTACACACATACTTAAACCTATCTCTCTAATATAACCCTTGTCTCAATCGTACGTTTTATCAAACATAAAATGAAAATAGCAAAAATGTTTTATTCTGTAGCAAAGCGGGGTTTGTCCTGGTCGGTCCCTGGATTAGAGACCACATGCATATGGAAGTGTGGCTGAAAGAACAATGGAGAGCACAACAATTTGCATGGTCTGAAGATCAAATCCCTCGACTGCAGGGCAGTGAAGGGGCATTGCCCTTTGTAGGGTGCCATCTTACAAATGCGTGCCCTGGCTCTGTGTTTATTATATATACCATGAAGATCATGTGAATTTCTGTCTTGTCAGGGGGTGCTGAGGCCTAAATGTAATGATTTTCGTGTCTGGGGGTGGTTTACTCCTTTAACCCTGGTGTTTTGGCCACATTTCCAATCTTGCCAACATGGCTTTCTAATCATCTCAAAACTTTCAAGTGCATCATTCAACTCGGCCAACATAACCTGGTAAAATTATGGTAAATAAATAATAATAGGTTGATTTTGCACAGGGGATATGGATGTCTATTAGACCATATTTTACAATCCGAATAGTATGTGTTGTAATTCGAACAGTATTCGGTTAATCAAAATAAATGTTTTTAAAAAACTTCCAATACCACATGAGCACCACTACATAACATGCGAAGGACAGGGCATTGTTCTCATGTAACATCAGCTCTACGACTGTACATGTGACAAAAGAACGACTGCGTGTATGGAGGAAGCCATGTGGTTGACACGCAAAAGAACAGAAATAAAAGACAATATTAATCAACACAACATTGAGATTATTGGATAAATGACCATAGGAAGAGTCTAGAGAAGCTAGTTTGCTAAACTAGCCAGCTATATGATATTTGCTTAACTCAGCGTTGTCTGACCTCTCAACTGCCTTTCAATTCCACAGCTGCACTTTACATAGCGATTTGTTGCCACGTATTTTTTTCTGGAAGTATTTAGAAACAAAAAAAAATCTGGTATTCGAATATTAAATATCCATGCCCATCCCTAACAGGGGAAATGTCTGCATGGTTCCCAACAAGATACTAAAACCAGTATACATAGTCACAGACACATCCGGTGGGGGAGAGGTTGGTCAATATGATTGATTTGCTCAAAATCAGTCACCCACGCAGAGAATTATCGGAAATCAACACTGGTCATTGCCGGGCCACCAGAACTGCATATGTGACAGCCATAATTGGTTGTGTTGCACAAGAAGGAAATAAGCTGAGTGACAGGTTCACATCTTGCTCCTGTGATCAGTGGTCCTCTTGCCGTAAAGGTGATTATTGATTGGTTGTATAGCCTGTTTCGGCATTACCTAGAGCTGTGCCTAATGAGATGTGGGAAATGGGGTCAAATAATAGTGCCCGCTCTCTGTTAATGCCATCAAGCACGCACGCTCACACACACAAAATATGTCTTCCTTCTCCTTTGAAATGCAATGCAACCCCTAGTGGCTTGCTGTTTAGAGCCCTTCAGCCAACAGAGGCACTTACCCTAAATTAGCCATTTTCTCTCTGGCTTACTGTATGAATGAAACTGTCCACTGTTTGCTCTGTTGTATCCTGCATGTATTACTGGCCAAATTTCACCTACAGCTAGCTTGATGGCCACACTAATGATGGCAAGGATTGTAATCACACTTATCATCAATCACACCAATGACAATCACCTATAGCTCCTTCTATGTTCTCTAGATTAGTCTCAGTTTAGGTCTCTGTAGACTTCACTGTTTTAACAAACCCTTATTTATGTGTTAGACTTCAGGACCATCTGTATCTTACAGAATGTTCTAGCTCAGGTTGGTCCCCCGTAAAAACCTGAGTGTAAATTATAGGTCAGGAGTAAAGCACTACGGCTGTGATGATTCATGTGTTATGTACAGTGGATATAAAACGTCTACAAACCCATGTTAAAATGCCAGGTTTTTGTGATGTAAAAGAATGAGACAAAATTAAATCATGTCAGAACTTTTTCCACTTTTAATGTGACATACAATGTGAACAATTGTGACATCTGTGTCGTTGTGATGGAACTGCACATTTTCCAGTGGCCTTTTATTGTAGTCAGCCTAAGGCACAATTGTGCAATAATCATGCTGTCTTCAGCATCTTGATATGCCACACCTGTGAGGTAGATGGATTACCTCAGCAAAGAAGAAGTGCTCACTAACACAGATATAGACAGATTTGTGAACAATATTTGAGAGAAATTGGCATTTTGTGTACATAGCAAAAGTCTTAGATCTTTGAGTTCAGCTCATGAATGGAGGCAAAAATCAAATTGTTACATTTATATTTTTGTTCACTGTAATTAATAGGGGCCTTTCTACAGGGGAACGTCTGTAAGCATAAACACCTTCGTGCTGACCACGTCTTGTGTTGTGTATCTGTGTCACCTTTGGCTGGAACCAACATTCTTTTTTGAAAGTTGTTTTCCCAATTTATTAGCATTTCTGCCTCTGAGACAATGTGGTAGTCTGAGGCTGATCAAGTTCTTTGCTTCTTTAAGACTGTTGCACACTGTGATTGTTGACCTTCCGCATTCATTATCAAACCTAGGGTGGGCAGTATGGATGGTATAAATTGTACAGCGATAGACATGTGACACGGTATGGATTTGCCATACTGAATGTACTACATCATTTATTATTACAATTTCTATGATTTCAACGTTCGTTTTATGACTGATTGCAAACTGAGCATTCTGTTCAATGCATTTTCATTTACATTACCTTTTACATTTTAGTAATTTAAAAGAGTGACTTACTGTAATTTCATACAATTTAAAAGAGCTAGGAGAAATAACAACACAGCTTAACAGTTCACATAAACTAACAGTTCACAAAGACAACAAGCAATAGAGGTGGTGGCATCTCCCGTATTCAATGCGAGCTGCTGATGATTTGGTCTGAAACGTTCTTAATATCCTCCATGACGAAGGAACATAGTAGCTAAATATTTTTCACACCACAATGTTCACATAGATTTAAATTGTTTACGAGCTTGTAAATATTGAATGGAGTCAACCAAATTTTTTCTAGCAAATGTTAACATTGCTAGCTATTGTTGACTGAGCGGCTAGCTACTGACTACAATGACATCTGTCCAATTACATTATATAATATGATGATGGCAATGTTGTTTTCCACTAACATTAGCCTACTATAACAATGTTGTCATATTTCCGAGCTCTTAAAGTGTAATTGTAGTAGTCTGTCTTTGGGAGTAAAAAATAAATGCATCTGCCATCTGCTGGTCAGGGGGACTTGGTCTTTTTATCAGACCACATAAGTGGAGCCGACTAAGTAGAGCAAATGTCTCTTACTTAGTGAGTGACTGACTGAGTACCCCTTGTTAAATAGCGAAGTGGACCTGCAAACTATAGGTCTTGTGTTCGGATCTCCTCACAGGCAAAGCGAAGTACACATTATGATTTATTACGTACAGGCGGAAACTTTTCTGGCTAAAACACTCAAATTCTACACTATAGTAAATCTGAAATAACAGAGTTTAAAGTTATATTGCGACTGTTTGTGGTGGATTTTTTAAGTACGCATCCATGCATGCATTTTGGGTCAGGAAAGACAAACACATTTGCTGGCTACAACATACAGTAGGTACGTTATAGTAAGCCTTAACTAAAACTGTATATGTTTATATTGCAACTTTTACTGGCATGGAAAAGTTAATCTTCAGCCTCACTAGCAATTACTCAAGTCTTATGAATATTTCTCGGAAAATAGTAGATACAAGTGAGCCTATTACTGGCTACAAAGCTATTAAAACGCCATGCAGTTCACTGACGGATGGAGGTAAATTTAATAAGTAACGTTAGTCAGTTTAACACAATGCTCAATGGAGTTTAGCGACTGCTGGAACGTGTAATGCCGTTGCATAGTGTTTAAAGACAGTGTCTTTCATCTAGAAGACCTAAGTTTGAATCAATTGAGAACAACGACATTTATTAATTTTATTTGTGGGCCACAATATATACAGTAATACGTTATACAGTATTGCGACTATTCCATGATTCTCTCGTCTTTTCACTTTTCACCTTTATTGATAGTTATTGAATCAATGTCATTCAGGAATGAAAAAGTATGTTGGTACATTCCATGATTCTCTCGTCTTTTCACTTTTCACCTTTATTGATAGTTATTGAATCAATGTCATTCAGGGATGAAAGAAAAAGTATGTTGTTATGCCATGAAATGAAATTGATTTGCCAGACTCTCTAGCAATTGCTCAATTCTTGACTATTTCAGTAAGTTAGTAGATACTGGTAAAATGTAATACTGGCTAATACGCTGTTAGCCATACAGTTTGTAGACACATTTTGTGGTGAAGGTAAACTTAGTGAGAATCATTGGTCAGTTTAACTGTATCAATATCATTCACAAAAGGTAAATTAGCTGTTGAAATTGCCAGTGGCAAAAGAGGATTTGTTCAGGGTAGACACAAGATGCTATACTGACACCCATCAAATGTACAGCTCTGTGGTGTAGTGGTTAACGACACAGCCTTCCACGTGGGTGAACCGGGTTTGAATCTCAAGAGGGCAACACTTTCTATTGCTGGCCGGCTGAACTAGGCTTGCCTGTTTTTTTGTTTCCACATGCACCAAACCAATCGAATACAAGCGTTTAGTGCAGAGAACTGCCCTGTCTCAACACAACACATTCAAAATGTGAAATTGCTAATTGCTCTCTTCATCTGTGTGGCTACCGAGTGTATATGTGCTGGTGCCTTCACATTATCAAGTGCCACTTTCTTTCCTTTAGATAACAGCCTAGCTTTTCAAAAATAGTTTTTTAACAGTGTTTCGGACAAATTACATTGGAACATACAGGAACCTTTCAATAAATTCCTTGTATTTTTTTTATTGTAGTTGCAGGATTCCGTATTTCCTGCTTACTCCCACCTAGTAACTTAATATTTCCAACCAGAATTTCTCAAAAAACAGGGCAGTTATTGATAGAAATCAAGCCGATGGAGTTGGGGTGGGAGAGTAGAAAATAGCGCCATTGTTAGATAAAGGCCCTTTTTGAAAATGATATCTGCTAAAGATCTGAATCCTATGTAAGGGTGTCCCAAAGAGAGACAGGATGGTTTAGATAGGAGGGGGAGGAACGTTTTTAAAGAGCCAAACTGGTTTTGTAAGAATGGATGGATGGCAAGCCACAATGTGTAGTAAAAGCCCAGTTGACCTTGAAGGATCGTGCATTCATCAACAGACCATTCATCATGGTCACAGAGACACACGCTGCTTTGAATCGCAAAGGAACTGTTTCTTCTGCCTCGTTTAAGATATCTTATTCTCAGTCAAAAAACTACAGAAATGAGGCATGAGAACTGACCCTTCTGACATCCTAACCCAGTTGTTACTAAGGGGTGTGCATGACAAATATATTCATTATCAATAAATCCTCAGCATTTGTCGTCAAATAGTCGACCCAACCAACTCATACCAAAAAGAGAGGTTCTAAATGAAAACAAATGAATGTAAATTGTAATATTTTATACAATAAATCCTATGTTTTATTTAATAACGCAGTTAACAACATCACTAACGTTTTAATATAAACAATTAGGCTAGATATACTTTTACCCGGAAGACATTCAGATTCAGAAATGCCAATGTATAGGCCTGTCAAGTCATTAGTATTTTATAACGTGATTTATTTCCAATTATTCTTTCAAGCTTTTACATTAATTGACGTAGTCAAAAACATTGTCTCCCATGAGGTAGCGCAGAGCTATGTAGGCTAGGTCTATGATTTGCCTTTCATTGGCTAACATCTTTGTGTCAATGTTTTCTGGCCATAACAACAAAATATAAGATGTATTAGACCATCTATTTTGTATATACAGTCCCTTAAAACTATACTTCAAAACAAAACTACTATTAAATAGACAGTATAACAGTTACACTACTCTCTGCATTAAATCAAACAAACCTACCGATGTGTTCCAGCTCCAATGAATAAAAAAATAGCCTTGTAAGGAAGCTTAATAGGAATAAATTATATAAAACAATCTGGCTAGCGCATGTATAGACGCAAGATCTTTAAAAAATAGAAACATTTGCATGTCCACATGCTCCGGGACTAGACCAGTAAGCTTATGTAGTCTGTTGACTATCAGGCTCGCAGCCCTTTGAGAAGGTACAGATATTGCCGGTTATGCTTTTGCTAGCTATGACAATTTCCTGTAATTGGCCGTCAGCCAGGTTAGTTTAGTCTATAAGAAATAACCTGTCATTACTGCCCCCAAGTGAGTCAATCGGTAGTACAGATTTTTTTTGTAACTTTCGAAAATCAGATTAACTTGTTGATAAGTGCAATCCTTGTCGAAATGTCGATAATTCGGCTATTTGTTTTCACCCCAGTTGTTAGCTCACTTATGTACAGCTTTCAAAGTCATTCATTCGGACAAGTGCAGGCCGAGTCATCCAACTTTACCCAGCAAATTTTCCTTCTGCTATTGCCTAACCTTTACTCTCTGACCTCCTCTCTCGTTACATCTGCACCCCTTCCCAGACTCTTAGTCCACAGGGTTCCTTTTGTTCTTTCTTGCAGTGAGTGTCTCAGGTTTTTCATGACATATCCAGGGAACGTTGGCTTTGAAGTTACATTTTTTTTCTCATATACAACTTTCCAATTTTTTTCCTGGCTCTATGTTCTATTCATTGATCACAATTCAATCTCTCTCATGTTCGCTCTTTTACATCTTTACTTGGTGTGGTCTTTCAAAGGAGCGTTTTAAGTGTTCACACACACCTGTGTGTAAATAGAGTTGTGTTTGTACAGATACAAAAGACCTTTCTCTTTCTCCTCAGCACCAACAGTTTTCCATGTAGGTTTGATGGGATTCCCTAACACAGCAGTGCATGTGAGATGAGTGATTTAGTTAGTTATGGTGTCTTTGGTCTCACCATGAGCTGACGCCTCACTCACTTTTATTGAGAATAATACTCACACAGATATATTATTTTATTTTATTTCCACCTCAGATGCACAATGCTGTGTAGTATAATCCTAAGCAAATAAAACAAGCAAATGTCCTTCGCTGGAATGAAATGCAACTCAAGTGTTCTGAAGTAGACTTTTGATGAGTGAAATCACACAGGCTTAAGCTCTTAGAATCCAGCCCCTTGAAATGACTGTCATTGCCAGCTTCCAGTTCCTCTATCCATAAAAACTGGTTCCACAAATAGGTGTTCAGTTGTATTCGGAGTCCTCGGAGCAGTCCAAACAGGCTTTTGTTATGCTCTCTGGGCCAGAGTGGAATGACCTGCTCTTAACTACAGTAAATGCTGAAGAGGTTAGATCTGTGCCATAAAACTACACAATCACCAAGGCTTGAATGGCTCGACTGGGATTAGTAAACATGTTTTAGGTGTTATGAGTTGAGTTGGGTGGAGGAGAGGTGAAGGGTGGACTAGGATATCCAAGTACGCTGCCTGTGTCCTGACTGACTCTATATCCCGGCTGGGGTTCCCCTCTGTCCAACACACAGCCTTTGAAGTTTTTCTTCATGCATATTCACATGCGTCTGATTGAGCGGTGTGTGCTCAAGGGCACGTCCATTGCTTTTGAACATGATTGTATACGTGTGAATGTGTTGGAATACTGAATGTGTTGGAACCCCAGCTGCCAACCTCAGATGGCACAAAAGAGCAGATCATTTGGAGGGGTGTGGTGGTTCTTTGGGTCACACACTGATCTCTGTTTGAGTGGCCTGCTAGCAAGATGAGCAGGATAGTATGGGGTGAAGAGGGAGGTATGGGGGAGGAGAAAGAAAATACCATTCTACTTATTCTCTATAATTAGGTCTGATGATTCCTTGTGGAGACTATCAATTTGTTTTTTATTGTTTGTACTGGAGTGACTGCGTGTGTTTTCAGGATGCAGATGATGCATGGGATCTTTGCCCCATGTTAAAGTCATTAACAGTTGAACAAGACTCATCAGAGAGCAACTGGATGTTAACTTAACCTGGCCTCTGCCCCCTTCCACCAAAAGGACGTGTACTTGCGAGAAAGTGAACCTGGATAAATAACATGGCTTGTCATTTGCTACAGTACGTCAGCATTTGTTTGTTTAATTCTTAAAGCTGACCGGTAAGAAATAATTATCAACATTAAATCACAAAATCTGGATCTCCGGAATTAGCTTCTGCTTTCTACTGTGGTGGTCAGGGCCCATGTCTTGGAAGCACCCGAATTTAAATGCAGCATGGGTTTTAAGGTAATTCTCACCTCTAGATTTCCAACTATCCCTCCACTCCGCCATTAAATTAATGAGAAAATGTCACCACCTTTCCCCTCTATGTCCAGCTGATAGATTATTCATTGTCCATCCTTCCCTCTGTGGGTTGATAGTCTATGCAGCAAGATTGTGTTCCTGATTTACTACAGTACCTTCCTCAGGCATTCATAGGTAGACATTCTATAAATTATAAATGCATAAAACAAGAGGAAGGGGCCTGGTATTGGGTTTTTGTTTCAAGTTGGGTATGACGTTGAATACAGGTGAGCCAATCCCAGTGCTTTTTTCTTTTTACTATTGCAGTCTGCTTCTTCCAACTCTAACTACTAAATTATGAAATTCCCCTAGATGGGAAGGCAGCAGCTGTCATCCTTTTTGGCGATAAACTAGACCTAATCTTTTGCAGGCTAATCTCTATCATGCCCTGCTTATCGGAAGTTATTGAATTCCTGGTAAACAAATAACCCACCATTTTGAATTCCATTGCGGTCTCACTGAGGTACATTACGTTTCAGAGCAAGACAGGGAAGAATCACGGAAGGTCTTAAATGACATCAAAACTGCCTTAGACAGCAAGCAGTACTGTGCTGCTGTTTCTATTAACTTACCCCAAGCATTTGATTCTGGTAACCACCTTATCCTAATCAACTTATTCAGCAGCCTTGGGTTCTTTGAGAACTGCCTTGCTTGCTTCAAAAACACTCTTTCCTTGATATCCAACAGTTTTTTAATTCTTATAAAACAAAATGCATACTCATTGATAGAAATGACCTGTAACAGCCTGCGCTACAACCATTCTCAATACCTTCTACTTAAAACCAGAATCTGTACAGGTATCTGGTCAGACCACTGATTCTTTTTCCAAACTCACATAAGCCACCTCCTGTCTAAAATCTAGAAATGGTTTCCTTTTTCACAAAATCTGTCTTCCTTTTTGTTTTGCTGAAGAGAGGATGCAGGGTCAAGGGCAGAGTGGGAGAACAATGTAAAGTGGGTGAAAAGATTGGAGAAAAAAACGCCCTAGATTACCTTAATAGGCATCAATGCGTTTGAGCAAGATGAAGAGGGAGAGATAGCAAGACGAAAGGAGGAGAGAAGAATCAAGAGGTTAAAATAGTAAAAGAAGGAATGGAGAAAGTAGTTGAGGGGTCAGAGGCAGAATAAATTGAGTTCTGACATTAGGTGATTGGGTTGGGGTAGCCAGGCAGCCTTGTGGTTTAAGGGGCTCAGTGGACCCTCTGTCCTTTTAGTCCAATTAGGAAAATAGGGCTGAGATCTGACAGGTGGGTAGGGCTGTCTGTGTGTGCGTGTGTGTGTGTGTGTGAGTTATGGATGTTTGGGGCATTTGTCAGCAGTTTCATAGACAAGTGTTGAATGGGAGGGAGAGGGGGAGGTATGTTTAGTGATGAGGGAGGTTTGGGATAGAACTGACTGATAGAATTGGACCTCAAGGCGATTGGGGTAAAGGTTTGGGAGTTTGTCTAGTTTGCAAAGGGGAGTGGAAGGAGACTGAGGGAGAACCAGAACCACGTTCATTCACTTAAAGTAGGCCTACATTTAAAAGTACCCAGAATTGTACTTGTGCTAGTTGTAGACCGCATATTGGAATGGAATACGCAGAAGCTATACAAAGTAGATATGCAATATGTGAGCATAGAAAATAATACAGTGTGATTGCATATGAGCGGTTAGTATATCCTATACATTGCCCTACACCAAGTGAAGGGGTAGGTTAGTCGATGTCGTACAGTGGCCCAAAAAAGTATTTAGTCAGCCACCAATTGGGCAAGTTCTCACACTTAAAAAGACTCCTTCCAAAGATTTTCTATGGGGGTTGAGATCTGGTGACTGGCTAGGCCACTCCAGGATCTTGAAATGCTTCTTACGAAGCCACTCCTTCGTTGCCCGGGCGGTGTGTTTGGGATCATTGTCATGCTGAAAGACCCAGCCACGTTACGTCTTCAATGCCCTTGCTGATGGAAGGAGGTTTTCACTCAAAGTCCCACGATACATGGCCCCATTCATTCTTTCCTTTACACGGAGCAGTCGTCCTGGTCCCTTTGCAGAAAAACAACCCCAAAGCATGATGTTTCCACCCCCCATGCTTTACAGTAGGTATGGTGTTCTTTGGATGCAACTCAGCATTCTTTCTCCTCCAGACATGACGAGTTGAGTTTAAACAAAAAGTTATATTTTGGTTACATCTGACCATATGACATTCTCCCAATCCTCTTCTGGATCATCCAAATGCTCTCTAGCAAACCTCAGATGGGCCTGGACACGTACTGGCTTTAGCAGGGGGAAACGTCTGGCACTGCAGGATTTGAGTCCCTGGCGGCCTTTGTTACTTTGGTCCCAGCTCTCTGCAGGTCATTCACTAGGTCCCCCCGTGTGGTTCTGGGATTTTTGCTCACCGTTCTTGTGATCATTTTGACCCCACGGGGTGAGATCTTGCGTGGAGCCCCGGATTGAGGGAGATTATCAGTGGTCTTGTATGTCTTCCATTTTCTTATAATTGCTCCCACAGTTGATTTCTTCACACCAAGCTGCTTACCTATTGCAGATTCAGTCTTCCCAGCCTAGTGCAGGTGTACAATGTTGTTTCTGGTGTCCTTTGACAGCTCTTTGGTCTTGGCCATAGTGGAGTTTGGAGTGTGACTGTTGGAGTTTTTGGACAGGTGTCTTTTATACTGATAACAAGTTCAAACAGGTGCCATTAATACAGGTAACGAGTGGAGGACAGAGGAGCCTCGTAAAGAAGAAGTTACAGGTCTGTGAGAGCCAGAAATCCTGCTTGTTTATTGGTGATCAGATACTTATTTCACTGAGGAATTTACCAATAAATTAATTTTAAAAATCCAACAATGTGATTCTCTGGATGTTTTTCTCATTTTGTCTCTCATAGTTGAAGTGTACCTATGATGAATTACAGGCCTCTCATCTTTTTAAGTGTGAGAATTTGCAATATTGGTGACTGACTTAATACTTTTCTGAAGACTTGCTGTGTGTGTCAGCGTAGTTTGGATGCTATGTCTGTTGTGTTGAGAAGGAGATTTGATTCATCAAGTGCTTTTCAGGAATGTTGTTTTCATTTAAAATGTCAAGTGAGCTGCAACGGAAATGTCAATTTCCCCTATTATGTCAATAGTTAATATACTGTATGTTGTGCATTTTAAATATTTCCAGATCAGAGCATCACCTCAAAGAGATATAAATGTTTACCCAACATAATATTTTAATATTAGTGTTTAAGAACTTTTGGTCGTCTCCTTTTCCTTATGCACGCTTGCGATGAAACAAGGGCTCGGCTGGATAGGCCTAATCCCGGCTTCAGTGCATATAAAAATCTACACACCCATGTTAGAATGCCAGGTTTCTGTGAGGTAAAATAATGAGACATATAAATCATGTCAGAATTTTTCCCCTTTTAATGTGACCTGTAATGTGAACAATTCAATTGAGAAACAAACTGAAATCTTTGAGAGGGAAAAATGAAAAATAAAAACCTTACCATAACCTGGTTGCATACGTGTGCACACCCTCTTATAAATGGGGATGTGGCTGTGTTCAGAATCAACCAATCACATTCAAACTAATGTTAAATAGAAGTCATTTCACACCTGCCATCATTTAAAGTGACTCGGATTAATCACAAATAAAGTTAAGCAGTTCTAGAAGGATTTTCCTGACATTTTCTTAGTTACATCTCAGAGCAAAAGCCATAGTCTGCAAAGAGCTTCCAAAGAATCCAAGGGATCTCATTGTTGAAAGATAACGGTAAGGAGAAGGGTACAAAGGAATTTCCAAAGCCTCAGATATACCATGGAACACAGTGAAGACAGTCATCATCAAGTGGAGAAAATATGGCACAACAGATTCATTATCAAGAACCGGACGTCCCTCCAAAATGTATGAAAAGACGAGAAGAAACAACAGACAACAGATGATCAGGGCCCAGTAGTGCACCAGAGACCTTTTACCCACCTATTGAAGGATCATTTGCAATCCCATTCAAGCTCCTGTTTCAGCCCATCCTCCCTGTCATCTCCATCCCCCCACCCATTTGGTATGGAAAAAATAGGCAAAACAAGGAGTGTCGGAGGAGGATAGTCTCACTCAACCATTCCATGGAGGGCCATGTGTCTGCAGGTTTTTGGTTTATTCTATGAATTGGTTCCCAGTTCACACCTAAACAACCAGGTGATGGTAGAAACTAACCAATTAGTAACCTAAATAGTCAATCAAGTACAACAAGAGAGTGGAAACCTGCAGACACACGGCCCTCCGCGGAATAGTTTGGAAACCCCTGGTATAGAGGGAGGAAGGTAGATGGGTTGAGAGAAGATTTTCTGGATTCAGGAACAATGAAGTGGGCAAGACACACTGACTTTCAGTAAAACACAGTTCTTGATCTCACAGCAAAATGAACAGCATTTTCTTTGTATGTTGTCCCTATCTAAATCTAAGATCGATGAGAACAGGATATTACACCAAGAAGAGAACTTCTCTGGATGTGAAGCATTCATAAAAACTGAAATGATGAAATGTGTGATTCAGAAATCACTGGAGAAGGGGGATCACTTTATAAGGATTCACTGTGGGAGTGGTGGAACGGGGAAGATAATAATGGGAAGAAAGAGAGAATAAACCAGGCTGTTTCTCCCTCTATGTATTTATGAAATCTGTATCTTTAAGGAACATTACAAACCGCTATATATTTAATTTATCTTACCATTTATTGTTGACTATTTGTACTTTGTACACTGTAAATTACTAATCCAACATTTGAAATTCTATAATTTTTCTGCTAGTTATTTTTTCACTGCTTTGGCAATTTCTGTCATGGCAATGAAGCCCCATTAAATTGAAATGGAATATAATTTAGAAAAAGAGAAATGGTGTGAAAGGGTGTGAGAACCTGTTGTTAACTCAAGCATAGGGGTACAGAGGGGTAGTTCCTAAACCCCTTCCGCTATGTGCATATGTGTCTCAAAGGGCTAGGCAGCGCTTAAGAGGGGGCTGGGGGGGTGTGTGTGAAGGGGAGAGGCTTATTGTGAACCCAGCAGACACATGCACACAGAGAGCTGAGCTACCGTACAGTGAGGGACTGAAGAGTGGCAGGAGCACCAGTTTGTCACATCCCCTTTCTTTTTACCTCGATCACCTAGTGCCTGAGAAGGATTTTCGATTCAAGAAAAAAAAAAAAGAAGAATAATGGTGTTTATCGGGACCTCGTTAAAATCTGTCATAAAGTACTTCAAGAGAAAGGGTAAGCACTTAAAGTGTTGGTTTCTTTCTCTTTGGCATTTTCACCTCGGTTCTTTGAATTTTCCAGTTGTGACCAATCAATTGACACGTTGTCTGTGAGGACTTTTATTGGTAGTGTACTTAGTTGTAATTTCCCACAGTTCATTGTCATGATGGTTTCCTCACTCACTGTTGTTTTCTGTTACCTAGTAACCAGTGGACTATGGGGTTTGAGGGGCTTTGTGTATCAACTGGAGTTAAATCCTGTCTTCATTTATAGCTTTATATGCATCTTTCAGAACGAGTACACACTTAGTAAAACATAATTTCATGCTGTTTTTTTTTACGGAATGAAAACTCAACAAAGAACTGCAGTGCCAAATGGGTAGATTCAAACATGTTTAGCTATAAGGTTACCTATGGGACTCTAGTGTTTTTCAAAATCTATGATTCAGGATTCTCTGGATATCGTGGCATCTTCTCCAGTTTACCATGGAAGGTTTATTTTCAGTCTGCTTGCTCAGTGTCATGGCTATCAAGTTCATTTTATGAAGGATTACGGGAATACTCATAAGTAAGATATCAAAAGTGCATGTGAACTGTTTATCCTGAATATGACATTAAACAGGAAATAGACCATCATCCATTATACTATGCACGTGTACATTTGGTCAGTCGCTGTGAATGTTAGAGGACTGGCCACATTTCATGTGAAAGCATGTCTGAGAGGTGACCAGGTTCTTAGTACAAGCTGTTTGTGCTTATCCTAATCTCAGATGTGTCCTATATTTCAGTACAATAATAACTCTCTTAAGCTTTGTTAATGATTACCTCAGTGGTTTGAGACATCCCTATCCCTTCCACACACCTGGTCATGACAAAAATGTTACGAAAGGTGTTTCAAACGCAATCTAAGCGACACTGTCATTTTCAGGGGTGAGCACTTGGATGGATGGAAGCACATTTCAGCAGTAACCCCATCTCATCAATGTGTTAGTGAAGTGCCGTCATTTGTAGATTAATAATGCAGATGACCACGCCTGGTTCAGCTGTTCAGCATCTACTGCTCTCCTTTCCATTGTTCCAGTTCATCACATGTGAAAAGGCGTTGTTAATCAGTATGTATTGATAGGTTAAAAGTGTGATAGCCACTAATAATTCTGGATTTGTAAAAAAAAAAAGGTTTCATAAAGAGCACAGATTTTGATGAATTTTTTGCATCTTTGAATGTTTGTTACTCTAATTGTGAGTCACATGCGGCTCGGCAGAATTGTGGGTTTCGATTCCCACGGAGATACGGTATGAAAAAAGAAAACATGCGCTCAGTACCGCATGTTGCTCAAGCGGAAGCGAAATTACACAAAATTGTAAATCAGTAGCTGGAGGTGAAGAGAGTAGTTGGGGGTGTGATTTGAAAGGAGTGTAAGCAGAGCAAAGTTTTTGCACCAGAGCGTTTACGTCAGGGTAGTGTGCGTGTTCCTGTGCGTATGTGAATGTGACCATGCAGGGGGGTTGCCTGCGGCTGAGGTTATTGTGCTGGGGAAAGGCCTGATGTGGAGGGCTGATGCTAGGGGGACAGTGTGGCCTTTGTTTTCACAGTACCATTGGCCTTGGCCTGGCTCTGCAGCTTTGACTGCCTCCATTCAACATCAGTCAGTCAAGGGTTTTCGTCCATTAAAATAACATGAAATTGATTAGAAATATGGTGCAGACATTGTTAATTTTGTAAATGACTATTGAAGGTGGAAAGGTCCATTCTTTCATGGAATGTCTATATAGGTGTACAGAAAAAAATAAAATCTGTAGGATTTCATCTAATCCCAAGCTATTTGTAGGGAGATATCATATAGAGTAATCATTTCAGAATCATCCAAAATATTTGGGGACTGTGGGTACACAACAGCTTGGCCACAGTGAACAGTTTTGTCATCAGCACAAAAATCTCACAGAGTCAAAAATATCGTAAATATACAGAGTGAAAAATATAGGACTCTCAATTCCATCAATTATTATAGCCTAGGTTCTGTATCTGCGGTAATGAAACCTTAGGGAAGTGACTGGATAAGAGTATGTTCTAAAATTTAAATGAGTAGGATGGGCTGGGGCCTCATGGGCACTCATAAATCATAAAGTTTGAGAATTTGGAACTAGTGGATACAAGTGTGCATGTGTCATTGTGACTGCTTTAGTGTGTGTAATTTGCATGTCCGATACATTCCATTGGTGGTGTGTTGAAATGTTTGATGTGCCATCCAATCATTGATTATTCTAATATGGTCACATTATTGGTCTATAACACACACACAGTCAGTACAGCTGAGACATGGTTGGCACAGGCGTCATTCACCCTCCAACAGCTCCTCTACATGAATTTTCATACTGGCTTATTTTGGGAATTGAATCCAAAGCCCTGGTTTTGGAAGCACTAAGCTATATGTCATGAAGTGTTTTTTGGTATTTTTGAGGTTGTGTTTTTTTTTTCGTAGGTGAAAAGGTTTAGCTGTCTGTTTTGAGGAGAACATAGGGGTTATGCAATAGAGAGATACTGCCTAACCCCACTCCCGTCCTCTCCCCATTCTTTCACTGAGTCTGCTAATAGCAACTTTCTTCAATAAAAGGCCATTGCTGAGTGGTTTGGTTGTCCCACTTAGCTATCTAAATTGAATGCACATAAATCAGGTTGCTTGGAAGAAGAGCGTCTGCTAAAATGTAAACATGGTAATGTAGTTGTGTAAAAGGGAAAGACTGTTGAAATGTAGATACCGAGATTTCCCCTCTCCCTGGCAAAGAGACAGTTAACCAGCCATACAAGAGGTGTCAACTTTAGGTGCTGAAGAGAAAGACGCTACACAGGGTATCACATCTCGCACTCTAAGTGGCAGACCTGTGGAAAGTGGGAATAGACTCCTTCCCCATACAAATGCTCACTCTCATGTCTCACTTGACATTCTCTCAGGCATTTTCAAGCCATCGAAGTGGCAGTTTAACTGTTAAAATGTGAATTCCACCTGTTTGAACAGGACATGCTAACACAAACCAAACCCCAGAGGATTTTAAATGTTTTGTTGAAAGGTTTCCTAGACATTCTGATCTATATTTTGGGGTGACTGTGTGTCAGGCATATATAGTTACAGGACAAACACTTCCTCTGATGGGCCATTTGCACCTGTTGGAAGAATGAATGAGGGTCAAGTAAAAAGCCCTCTCCCAAACACCATACAAGCCCCATCTCCCAAACTCCAAATAACAACACCCCACAGATTGTCCATTTGCCTCTGTGGGAATTCCTTTACAAACAGCCCACACTCCCCTTTCACAGGATCCTCCAAACCTTCTCTTATAGCTGTTTTTTGTGTCACAATACAATGTCACAATACAATATTACCAAGATGCATATATATGTATATGTAAGTATGTATATGTATTTGATACACTGCTGATTTTGCACGTTTGCCTACTTACAAAGCATGTAGAGGTCTGTAATTTATACCATAGGTACACTTCAACTGTGAGTGACGGAATCTAAAACAAAAAACACATTGTATGATTTTTTAATAACATTTTTTGTGTTATTCAGCTGTATTTACAACTTATAACATCCAAGTGAAAGATATAATACCAACTTGTCAGAAAGAAAAAACAGTTAAATAAAAAAACAGAATCACTGAGTTGGAAAAAGAATCACCCCCCTCCTAAAAATGACCCAACCAGGTGTAGTTAAGCACCTTCTCAATAGCACACAAAGCCAATTGACTTTCAACTGTGATCAGCTGTGGTCATTTTGATTAGCTCAGCTTGAAACAAGCTTCTCCTGAAGCATTTCAGTCCTTGGTAGTGCAACTGAAGACAACAATCAACTATGGGTGGCAATGTGTTGTCAATAGATCTCCGGGATAAATTGTGGACAGGCACAAGTCAGGAGATGGATCAAAATATTCAAAGGCTTTATCAATGCCTAGAAGCACAGTGAAGTCTATTATTAAGAAGTGGAAGGTATTTGGTACAACACAGACCCTCCCTGGGTCAAGATGTTGCTCCAAACTGGAGGAAAGAGCCAGGAGGAAACTGGTCAGAGAGGCTACCAAGAGGCCTACAGCAACTCTGAAGCAGTTGCAGGAATTCATGAAAAAGAGTGGTCATTTTGTGCATGTGACAACAATATCACAAATTCTCCACAAATGTGGCTTTTATGGGAGGGTTGCAAGAAAAAAGCCACTTCTCAAGAAAGGCCCCATGCAGTCACGACTGAGCTTTGCCAAAACCCCCCTTGAAGATTCTAAGGCCATGTGGAAAAAGGTGTTATGGTCAGATGAGACTAAAATCCATACAGCTCACCATCCATATAACACCATTCCTACAGTAAAGCATGGAGGTAGTAATATCATGTTATGGGGTTGTTTCTCTGCAGCAGGGGCTGGAGCAGAAAAAATGGATAGGGCAAAATACTGTCAAATTCTTGAGGAACATCTGCTGCTCTCTGCCAGAAAGTTGTCAATGGGAAGAAGATTTACCTTCCAACATGACAATGATCCGAAGCACACAGCAAAACTGACCACACAGTGGTTGAAGGAGAAAAAGGTGAATGTCCTTGCATTGTTATTTAACACATCTAGATGTAAATATCAGGAAATTAAATCTGAAATTCTGAATTCTTTTCTCATACTCTAACCCAAATGTCTTCAGTGACCATGAATGAAAAAAGATTAAAGTGTGTATGCATCATTACTTTCAAACTCACTCTGGATAAAAGCATTTGCTGCATTACTTAAATGTAATGTTAGCTTTAATATAGTTGCTTTTATTTAGAAACTGAAGATGTGTAATTCGGGCCGCTTTGGATGACCAACATATCCTGTTTATATATTTTCTTTAAACATTTTAGTGGCCATATTTTGGGATTTTTCTTCATTTGCCTGTGGGCATTAGGCAATGTCATGAACAAGGCTAATCATGGGGTATTTTGTTGAAGTCTGGTTTGTCATTGGGGAACATGCTGTGTGGTGATTATTGTTTATTTGGATCTCAAGACATTTAAAATGCAACTTTTATCACAGCCATAACATTTTTGCTGAAATTACGTGGGAAACGGAATGTTTATTAACAGAACTAAACTGTACTTGTGTACAAAGATTACTGTAGATGGTTATCCATACAATAACAGCAAACCCCTGTGCTATGTGAACTACAAGGGGACATACTATCTTGTAAGAAAATTGCATCTCAATATTAGATCATTCTGTCATGCATTAACATCACACCAAGTTTGAATATTTAGCTAGACACCATTAATCATTGTGTTAAACTGACTAACATTACTTCCACCACAAATAGCATCTATGAACTGTATGGCTTTTATTAGACAGTAATAAGCCTACAAGTGTATATTACTTGGAATAGTAATAAGAATTGAGTGATTGCTACAGAGACTGAAGATTAACTTTACATTGTCAAAGCTATTAAATTTCATAAATGAGATTGATACAATAACTATCACTGTAGGTGAAGGTAACTGACTATTTCATCAAGTGAAAAGAGAGAATCATGGAGAACCTTCCTCTTTTACTGAACAAGGGGTTGTGTTCTATTGGCTATCACCCCAAAAAGCATGCATGGATGCATACTTCGCAAATCCACTAGAAATAGTTGCAATATAACCGTACAACTGTATTATTTTAGGCTTAATGTAATGTAATTACTGAAGGTTGTAGCCAGCAAAGTCTTTGTCTGTCCTGAAAAAATCCTAATTTTAATTTGTCTGCAGCGGGACTCGTGTCAGAGTAAAAAGCTGCATCTTTGACCACTACACTATTTAACAAGGAGTAGTCACTCACTCGCTCGCTCTTCTCGGCCGACTCCGCTTACATGATCCGGCAAAAAGCTATTTTGCTGCGTATAAAATATTACTGCCACGATTTTGGCTGATATTTTTGGACAGTATAGTTACTTTTGGAAGGTGTTTTTATTTCATTTGTGGACTACTAGCCATACCACAGCAAATGGCTGACCACCTGCCTAGCTTTTTATTGTTGCGCTCATCTGGCTTCTTGGATTGTCAATTAATGTAATCCAATGGAATAAACACTAATATTAACATTATTCACTCTCTCATCCCTCCATAGCGGTTTCTAACCTGGATGAGGAAAGTAAGTGGACTGTCCACTACACCGCCCCTTGGCACCAGCATGAGAACGTCTTCCTGCCCGGCAGCAGACCCCCCTGTGTAGAGGACCTGCACCGCCAGGCCAAGGTCAACCTCAAGACTGCACTGAGAGGTAAGAACCATGACTTACTGCAAGACCATGCATGACTGTTATTACTCCCAAAACATCTCTAAATTCTTTGATGTTACCAACTTTACATCAAAATGTGTAAAGAAAATAAAGAAATAAAATTGACAAGAAAATGGTTTCAATGTCAGAACAGGAGTAAAGTGTTTGAAAAGGCCCAGAGATGAGTCAAGTAGGAGTGGTTGCCATGGTGGGTGTTTATGGCTGTGGTGTGTGATCCTAGCTGGGTTTGTACATCCGTGAAAGGGTGGTGCATGTGTTGGTCAGCCGGGGAACTAGCTTTAACTTTTTAAACAACCTTGTGTACCGGGCGTAGAGAGATACAGGGTGACAGAGAGACAAAGAGCGGGAGTTGGGTAGATAGATAATGTGGCAAAAGAGAGAAATAAAGGAATGCTAGAGAGGAGATAAAGAAGAAGAGAGTGGGACAAATACTTAAGAGAGGGGGGTGTAGAGAGGGAAAGTAGCAAAAGAGAGAATGTTATATCTCAAGAAGAGATATAACATTGAAAAGAGAGGGAAAGAGAGCAATGAAAATAGTATGGGTGTAATCTAATGACCAATGTGTTATTGAGCCATCTTCACTAATGAAACATAGTCTTTATCCTGCTGTCCCGTTGTCCTGGTTTTATGTTATAACAGTTACTGAACACTAAATCCAAGGGAGCAGGAACCCAGCCTCTAGACACACACACCACCTGGGTATGGGTATCCTTTGATCACCTGCCATTCCCTTTGGGCTGAATTCTCAACAGGTGCCTTTTATGGGTATTTTACAACATAGCTTCAGTTGGTACACAAAGGATACCTTCAAACTGAACTGGGACCCTCTAAAGCCGGGGTGTCAGACACACTCCATGAGCAGTGACATTTGGTAAATGCGTTTGGAACGTGTGGAAACAAACTTGTTTGCACTCATACTCCCTCAAATAGTGTTCACTCAAAAACTAAAACATCAACATTACTTTGGGACAATTGAGGGTATCTAGAAATCGCTCAAATGGTTTTAGCACACTCATTCATATGTGAAATTGTGCTAGCTCAAAAAGAAACACTGAATCTACTTCATTCGTGGTGGCAGCATCATGCCACACTGGGAGAGGATTGACTTGGCACCAGCTGCAGGCCCAACTATGTTCACTCTCTTAGCTTCAGGACACTTTTGCAAATAGCAGAGCCATGGGCCAAGGGGAATGGGTGCATATGGGATTTAGCCATAAATAATATCCATCTAACATCCAGAATTATCAAAGCAGCCTCTGATTAAACCATGTCCCCAACTTTGGCTAGCACTAAGATGGACAGAGCAAGGGAATGTTCAATATCAGACACAGCTCAGGCCTCCAATCAATCAATATGTAATCAGCTGCTGGAGTCAGTAGTACAATGGCCGAGTCTCTGATTGTCTCTGGGCAGTTTTGGTGGGGTCAGTATCCATAATGCGCTGTGACATTCCGCTATCAGGTTGTGGTCGTGTGCGCGCACGGACAAGTTTTCCAGGGAAATACAGGCGTGTTGTGTAATGGCTTTATGGGTCGATAGCTTCACGAAAGATTATAACCTGTTCAATCGAATATGTGCAGTTGGCAAATATCAGTGATTCAGGGATGGTGACAACCTATTTATACGTGCAGACTACCGTTCGCCAAACTCCAAAATGACTCTGCCTGACAACAATCCGCGAAGCTGTAGCTATTAAACACATTCACCTTATTGTCTCAAGGTTTCTAAAGCCTTGTCTTCCAGATCATATGAACAAAACTGACATCAGTTGCTAGCTGATGTGGCTCCATTAAAAGACAAAATTATACATGCAGGCATGTCCCAAGAGTCCCACTCCAATTAGCTATGCAGATATTAGGCCATTGAAGAGGAAAGGAGTCTCTAAATGTGTCATCTGCAGAGTGAGCATCCAACCACTCATTCAAGATGTATTTAAATAAGAACCTCAATATTCTCTGTTGTGAATATTTAACACAGAAGACTTAAAGAGTGGGTAAAGTTGAGTCAGGAAAGACTAAAGAAGCTTTTATTTATAGTTCTTTTCAAGGACTTGAGCTAGCAAGGTTTTGGTTGCTGGTCATATGGTCATGTTTACAGTCACCAAAAATAAGAGTAGTACAGTAGTATAGTAAATCCAATGTGCTTTATTTAGCAATAGTGTTTAGATCTACTTTTCACTCATTTGGCCTATTGCATTACAATATATACAATATATTTGTATTGCATATACATCTAGTGCACAGTGTTAGTCTTGTTGGTAAATGTTGCCAATACGAACAAGGGTGTTGATTGGTGTTTTAGTAGTTCTGTTAATTTAGTTAGTCATGGAGATATGGTTACAGAGTCCCTGATTGCAGTGTGTTGGCAGAGAGACTGAAGTCTTAAGTCCCATCGAAGGGAGTTGAAAGGAATGTGTGTGAGAGAAGCACGATTCCACCTTCTGTGAGTAACAGACTGCACCTGGCACCCCTCTCACACATTCAAACACATGTTTACACACAATCACAGGGATTAGAAACAAACAACATCTTACACCACACAGCAGGCCCTGATGTGAAATGCTCTGAGCTGTTCAGGGGCTGCAGTTGAGTCAGGGTGTACACACACACACACCCTTGTCACACACTGCTTGTCAATAGGCTGGTGTGTTGAGCTTTTGACAGGTGTAGAGACACCTTAGGCCTGTTAGCAAGTTTCAGAAGCATGTGCTGATTGGCCTGTATGTTAATTAAAAACAGAAGTAATTTAGATTTGTGTTCTGTTACAAACTCTGGTACATTAGCAGATGCTCTTATGCTGAGAAATGTGGTCCTTGTTCAAGGGCACATGGTAAATCTTTTAGTTTGATGGCTTGTGGATTCAGAACCTCTTTTTATTCAATGATTTTGCAGACAATGTTATCCTTGGGAGCTTACAGTAGTGAATTCATTTTTTAATACTTGGATTCAAACACACAACCTTGGTACTCTCAATACCGTCCCAAAGCTCTAATGACGCAGCTACCTTTCAGAATGTCTATCAGTGGGTGCGTTTTATTGGTATTAGGTTATGTAACACATCTTTCTCCCCCAGAGTGTGACAAGTTGAGGAAGGATGGTTTCCGTAGCTCCCAGTACTACTCCCAAGGTCCCACCTTCTCTGGCAGAGCAGACTCCCAAAGCAGTCTGCAGGATGACCAGGATGACACTGACAAGAAGGTAACAAACTTCCCACACATTCACAGCGTAGAGAACTTGAGACACACGGAAACTGGTATTAGTCTGCCCTCCACTGGTGTAAAGCAGTAGTGCACCAACTACTGCACCCTCCCTCTCACTCACCCCACCGTTTTAAATCTCATTTCATTTTGGGGCTGCAATGGCTTGGTTTGCATTTATGTAGTAGAGCCGCTTATGGCTGTTTATTTGCCAGGCCCCGATGGAGAGCAGCAGAGATTTATTATATGTTTTTTTGTCGGCTTACTCTCAGTGGAGCTGCTTTTACTCCAAAGCTTCATCTGTCCAACTGCCCCATACTTGGCTTAAACCAGAGTTGAGGTTCTCCACTGTCCCTTATTAGGATGCCTGTGCCTCCCTCTCTTTCTCCCAAAGATGGCAGGTAGTGTAGCAGTTAGCATACCAGTCAATGTTGCTAGATTGAATCCAGGAGCTAGAAAGGTTAAAAACCATTCTGTCCAATAGGCCAATAGCTACTCTGAAGTTCACTATGGCAAGAGCCCACAACTCTCCTGACAGTGCAGTTATAAGTAACTGTAGTTATAATAAAGAAAAATAAGAAGATAACACAATCGATCAGTAATTACACCATACAAAAACTTGTACTTTGTTTCTGAAATGAACAAAATTTGATTTTGAGGTGTGTTTAGTTAAACACTTATTCTTGTTAAACTGTTCACTGTGCACCTCCTCCCTGTCGGTTTGTGGGGGTGTGCGTATCAGTGTGTATTATTAACCATGAAACATCTTTATGGCCCCACTGGCTTATAAGTCAGAAAGCGGCAGTAAACATGTTATCTGTCTGCATTTGTGTTTGCACAGCAATAGGACCTGTGCTGGAAGAGATTTAAACAATTCACAGTGAGGGCAGGTGCAAACCCCCCCAAACAGACACACACACACACACACACACACACACACACGCATCCACTCCTTCATCTCTCTCTCTCTATTTGATCACCCTTTCTCTCTGCCTCCTCCTCCTCACCTCTCTCTCCTCCAGTCCACAGCTTCATCTGCAGAAGACAGCAGGTCCCTGCACTCCATGAGGCCCCAGACCCCTCAGGAGGAGGAGGGCATAGACAAGTGTGACGGACAGGTGCATTGCCACAAGACTCCACACCTGCCCACCCCAGAAGAGAAGATGAGGCTGCAGGCCCAGGCCGTTCCTACTGACATCATCCCCATCAACATCACAGGTAGGCCACTGGCTTCGAACATAGCCCAAACCACCTATGCCCTTTAACACGGAACGGTTAAACAGTTCTCGAAGCGACCAACTGTCTGGAAGCGTTCTTTGCTACTAATCAGATATACTGACACACTGGGAAAGGCATTGTGTTTGTTACTATCCATCTGCATTTCTTGTCCTCCAAAATCTTTCTCTGTCTCGTATCATCCCCTTGCTGTGTGAGTGTTTCTGTGTTTTGGAGCGTGCTCAGGCTAAATAGTTAGCAGTCAGAGGTCAAGGCAGCTCTGTGACTGCTTGTCAATCCACAGGAAGTCTGACCGATACAGACACTAATACAGCACACAAACGCACAAGCTCCAATACAAGGAGAAGGAAAAAATTGCATGCCATCACAGATAACCACATTGCCGTAATGCCAACCTGCTAGTTAAAACATCGGCTCTTGTTGTATGTCACTCACCAGCGAGTCAGAGACTTGGCCTTTCATTGACACACAGAGAAACACATACACACAATTTTTCTCCCGCAAACTCACTCTGTCAGCTCTGGCACAGAGTCAGACATAGTACTGTCCTTTCCTCAGTCTCAGTTCGTGAGTAGTACATTTAATCCCACAGGGCATTGAGAGAGAAAGTATCTCTGGGCTCTAGTCCAAGGCTAGAACCTACAAAAAACACTGCAAAGTAGCATCAAAAGTTTTTGAGACTGAATCTATATCCATTAATGTCAGCATGGATTATAATACATGTCACTTTTTAAGATCTACTAACTGTGCAGGGATAACGAACTATTGACTTGATTAGAGTCAGTGTTTTGAGTTAAATGTCATCTGATATATCTTCAAATTCAAAGATGTTTATTGAAGTGTAAAGGTGTTTGATGCAAATTAGTTCAGCAGAGGATTAGAATTTCATGGCTGCATTAGCTCATTGCACTCAAGCAACTCCTTGTGGTGGGTCTGATGCCTGCAAGTGTGGTGGTTGTTGGTCAGAGAATACACTCCCCTCCAAACATATGGATACTGATGAATACTTCCTGCCTTAGTGAGCAATGTAATAAGAAGCCGAACAACTTGACAAGACGTGTTTTAGAGGACACTTCTCAATCTTTGAATTTCTTGAACACGTTTAAAATTTCTCTGATGATGCAAGGCCATTAATGGACATTATGATATTAAAAAGAGGGGAAATTGATTACACAATAAACACTTTAAAATTAAAACAAAAAGAGGAGCTTAACAGAAGCTGAACTGATTCTATTTAGTCCCAGCAGAGCACTGAGCAGAATGTTGTGTTGTGTGTATATTGGCTGACCTTTTTAGCCTGTCTGTGTAAGCAGAGCCGGCCTAGAAGAGCGAATGTCTCTTACTGTGTGAGTGAGTGAGCGAGCAAGTGAGTGACCAACCGACCCCTTGTTTAATAGCGTAGTGGTTAGACTACGGTGTAATAGGTGCCGTGTTTGACTCCTGTCACAGTCAACACACATTATGCCCTAGGATTTATTCAGGACAGGTTTGCTGGCTACAACCTTCAGTAGCTACGTTATAGGAAGTATTTTCACTTGATGAAAAAGTCAGTTATTGTCACCTACACTGGGGCAAAAAGTATTTAGTCAGCCACCAATTGTGCAAGTTCTCCCACTTAAAAAGATGAGAGGGGCCTGTAATTTTCATCATAGGTACACTATGAGAGACAAAATGAGAAAAGAATCCCCAAAATCACATTGTAGGATTTTTTAATGAATTTATTGGTAAATTATGGTGGAAAATAAGTATTTGGTCAATAACAAAAGTTCATCGCAATACTTTGTTATGTACCCTTTGTTGGCAATGATAGAGGTCAAACGTTTTCTGTAAGTCTTCACAAGGTTTTCACACACTGTTGCTGGTATTTTGGCCCATTCCTCCATGCATATATCCTCTAGAGCAGTGATGTTTTAGGGCTGTGGCTGGGCAACACGGACTTTCAACTCCCTCCGAAGATTTTCTATGGGGTTGAGATCTGGTGACTGGCTAGGCCACTCCAGGACCTTGAAATGCTTCTTACGAAGCCACTCCTTCTTTGCCCGGGCGGTGTGTTTGGGATCATTGTCATGCTGAAAGACCCAGCCACGTTTCATCTTCAATGCCCTTGCTGATGGAAGGAGGTTTTCACTCAAAATCCCACGATAAATGGCCCCATTCATTCTTTCCTTTACACGGATCAGTTGTCCTGGTCCCTTTGCAGTAAAACAGCCCCAAAGCATGATGTTTCCACCCCCATGCTTCACAGTAGGTATGGTGTTCTTTGGATGCAACTCAGCATTCTTTCTCCTCCAAACACGACAAGTTGAGTTTTTACCAAAAAGTTCTATTTTGGTTTCATCTGACCACATGAAATTCTCCCAATCCTCTTCTGGCTCATCCAAATGCTCTCTAGCAAACCTCAGACGGGCCTGGACATGTACTGGCTTTTGCAGGGGGTCTGGCACTGCAGCATTTGAGTCCCTGGCGGCGTAGTGTGTTACAGATGGTAGCCTTTGTTACTTTGGTCCCAGCTCTCTGCAGTTCATTCACTAGGTCCCCCTGTGTGGTTCTGGGATTTTTGCTCACTGTTCTTGTGATTTTTTTGACTCCACGGGGTGAGATCTTGCGTGAAGCGCCGGATTGAGGGAGATTATCAGTGGTCTTGTATGTCTTCCATTTTCTTATAATTGCTCCCACAGTTGATTTCTTCACACCAAGCTGCTTACCTATTGCAGATTCAGTCTTCCCAGCCTGGTGCAGGTATACAATTTTGTTTCTGGTGTCCTTTGACAGCTCTTTGGTCTTGGCCATAGTGGAGTTTGGAGTGTGACTGTTTGAGGTTGTGGACAGGTGTCTTTTATACTGATAACAAGTTCAAACAGGTGCCATTATTACAGGTAACGAGTGGAGGACAGAGGAGCCTCTTAAAGAAGAAGTTACAGGTCTGTGAGAGCCAGAAATCTTGCTTGTTTGTAGGTGACCAAATACTTATTGTACCGAGGAATTTACCAATAAATTCATAAAAAATCCTACAATGTGATTCTGTGCAATTTTATTTTCTCATTTTGTCTCTCATAGTTGAAGTGTACCTATAATGAAAATTACAGGCCTCTCTCATCTTTTTAAGTGGGAGAACTTGCACAATTGGTGGCTGACTAAATACTTTTTTGCCCCACTGTATATTGATTAATACTGTATCAATGTCGTTCTCCAAATGGCTAATAAGCTGTTAAAACGGTTTGTGGCAAGAGGATTTGTTCTGGATAGACAAAAACTTTGCTCGCTACAACCTTCAGTACCTATGTTATAGGAAGCCAAAAATAAAACAGTTTACTGTGATATTGACTATTTCTAGTAGGTATTTGAATTATGGATTAGTGGTTTCTCAGGATAGACAAAAACTTCGCTGGCTACACGATTCTCTTATCTTTTCACTTGACAAGAAGTCAGTTATCGTCCCCTATATTTATAGTTATGTTATCAATGTCATTCAGAAATGGCTGATAAGCTGTTAAAATGCTATTTGTGGTGGAGGTGAACTTCATAGGAAACGTCATTCAGTTTAACACAATGCTTAATGGTGTCTAGTGACATATTCGAACTTGGCGTGATGTTAATGTGTGACCACATGGCGTAGTGGTTAAAAACACAGCCTTTTTTCGTGGGAGGCCAGGATTCCATTTTTTTTTATTTATCACTTTTTATTGCGGGCCATCTGAACCTGGCTTGCCAGGTTTCTTGTTTTGGTTTGTCTTTGTCAGTCTTTTATTTGCTTGTTTGCTCTCTGCATGTGTTTTACACAAGCATGTATTTTTAAATATATATACAGGTGCAGGTCACAATTAGAATATCATCAAAAAGTTGATTTATTTCAGTAATTCCATTCAAAAAGAGATACTTGTAGAATGTATACAGTCATTCCACACAGAATGAGATATTTCAAGGGTTCATTCCTTTTAATTTTGATGATTATTACTGACAACTAATGAAAACCCCTAAATCAGTATCTCAGAAAATGTGAATATTGTGAAAAGGTTCAATATTGAAGACACCTGGTGCCACACTCTAACTCAACTAATTTACTCAAAACACCTGCAATGGTCTTTAAATGGTCTCTCTGTCTAGTTCTGTAGGCTACACAGTCATGGGGAAGACTGCTGACTTGACAGCTGTCCAAAAGACGACCATTGATACCTTGCACAAGGAGGGCAAGACACAAAAGGTCATTACTAAAGATGCCGGCCGGATTGTGAAACAAAACCCATTCAAAAATGCAGGGAAGATTTACAAAGATTGGACTGCAGCTGGAGTCAGTGCTTCCAGAACCACCATGCAAGACATGGGTTTCAGCTGTTGTATTCCTTTTGTCAAGCCACTCTTGAACAAGACACAGCGTCAGAAGCGTCTCGCCTGGGCTAAAGACAAAAAGGACTGGACTGCTGCTGAGTGGTCCAATGTTATGTTCTCTGATGAAAGTACATGAGTCTGAAGGAAGAGAGGAGAGGCACAGAATCCAGTGTCCAGTGTAAAGTTTCCACAGTCAGTGATGGTTTGGGGTGCCATGTCATCTGCTGGTGTTGGTCCACTGTGTTTTCTGAGGTCCAAGGTCAACGCAGCCGTCTACCAGGAAGTTTTAGAGCACTTCATGCTTCCTGCTGCTGACCAACTTTATGGAGATGCCGATTTCATTTTCCAACAGGACTTGGCACCTGCACACAGTGCCAAAGCTACCAGTACCTGGTTTAAGGACCATGGTATCCCTGTTCATAATTGGCCAGCAAACTCGCCTGACCTTAACCCTATAGAAAATCTATGGGGTATTGTGAAGAGGAAGATGCGATACGCCAGACCCAAAAATGAAGAAGAGCTGAAGGCCACTATCAGAGCAACCTGGGCTTTCATAACACCTGAGCAGTGCCACAGACTGATCGACTCCATGCCACACCGCATTGCTGCAGTAATTCTGGCAAAAGGGGCCCTAACTAAGTATTGAGTGCTGTACATGCTCATAATTTTCATGTTCATACTTTTCATTTGGCCAACATTTCTAAAAACCCTTTTTTTGTATTGGTCTTAAGTAATATTCAAATTTTCTGAGATACTGATTTGTTTTTTTATTAGTTGTTAGTTATAATCATAAAAATTAAAAGGAATGAGCATTTGAAATATTTCAGTCTGTGTGGAATGACTGTATACATTATGTAAATTACTGAAATAAATCAACTTTTTGATGATATTCTAATTATGTCACCAGCACCTGTATGTGTGTGTGTGTGTGTGTGTGTGTGTGTGTGTGTCAACTTTTTCTGGTTTTGTTCTCATGCCCAATTCTAAATTATACGGAGCCCTGGAGGTGACATTTATTGATTTCTTTTAAAAACAACTCTTGTTTTCCAATAAAAACGAGAGTGTTTTTATAGGAAAAAACTAGAGCACATTTTCAGCGAGCACGTTTTATAAAAAAAATAATAATTCAATGTTACCTCCAGGGCTCCATATAAATGCATGCGACATGGAAAACATCTGCATGTGTGTTTGTGTCACTAACAGGCTGGTTTTTGTTTGCCTGTGTTCTGCCTGCCTGCTCTCGCCCTCCTGGCCACTAGGGGCAACGTTTGACCGGCAGGCCAGCATCCGCCGCTCCCTCATTAACACTGATACAGTCTCCCGTCGGCCCAAGAAGGTCAAGCGCAGAAAGACTATATCAGGGCTGCCTGACAACATCTGCTCCGAACTAGGTATGGTATAGATATACAAAGAGAGCTTTGCTGCTTCCTGCTCTGCCTAGTACTCTAGTTCTTCTGTCCTCCCAGTTCTTCCACCCAACAGCCCGCCTCACACCATCGGCTGGCAGCTTGTTTAGTAACTAGTCTGACTCCATGTCGTTGTAAATCTGCTGCAGAAACAGATTCATTGCTTTTCTTGAATTTCTTCTTCCTTGTAGTATAAGCTCTACAAAGGCTTCTCCTCTCCATATGCCTCAAATTGAGATATTTCCATAGTTCTCCACTCAGTAGAATTTGAACTTACATCTGTCATTGTAGGTACATTAACTTCCTTAATATCCAGTTGTCAGACTCGGGCATTCTGTTACTAATAATAACTTATTTTCCCTGTCTCAGAACTATCGTACTTCTTTATTGCTGCGGGCTAATCCTGGGATGCACTAATAATCTTAGCATGCCACAGTGCATCCCGCAACCCAACCACTAAACCCACCATGTAATCCCAGCATTCCTATGATGATGTCAATCTCAGTACATAGTTGATAAACTGGTAATATCCACAAGTAGCTTACCATAGTGGAGTGGAATTGGATTTTGGCCAATGGAGGGAGGGGGAGAATGGGAGGGAATGAGATGGGAAATTTGGTACTCAATATTTTGACTTTATTTTCAGCTATTATTATGAAATCCCCTCTCACCCTTCAAATGCTCTCCTGCACCCAAACCAAACTCTCAGAACAGATGGGCGGCAAAGTCAACAGTCTTTCATTTTTCCCTCAGTCCAGTAGATAGCTGTCTTAAGCTAAACTTTAAGTATCCTGTTTATTTAATGGTGGGGGATTAGGGTGAGAATATAATTGCTCCCAAAAATGAGATCCATACAGCTGATAGATCGAGCTTTGGGACTGACAGACAGACAGACAGACAGCCAGACAGACAGACAGCCAGACAGACAGACTGGCAGGCAGACAGACTGGCAGGCAGACAGACTGGCAGGCAGACAGACTGGCAGGCAGACAGACTGGCAGGCAGGCAGACAGGCAGGCAGACAGACAGGCAGACAGACAGACAGACAGACAGGCAGGCTAGAGGACAGGCAGACAGACCAGAAAGGCAGACAGAAAAAGAAGGAGAGGTTTGAAAGTTCTGATTACTGTTAGATGGCAATTCTCTTATGACAATAAGGCTGCCTGTGACGTAGAAACCTTCAGCTTAATTTGACTTACACAGCAGCGCTGGCATGTCACTCTCTGCCACAGGGAAGGGAGATGTGAGTGTGTGTTTAGTGAAACATCAACAGGCACCCATAGGATTGGATATTATTTCCTATATGCCACTAGATGCTTCACTTAGTTTTTCGTGTGTGTGTCAGCTGCCCATCCTACCCTTTGGAACATCCTCTTTCTGATCCGACTGAGCCAGAGTAGGAAGGAAAGCAGGAGTCCTCCTTCTGACATCAGTTCTCTCTCTGTCCTTCTACTCTCTCCCTCTGTATGTCTCTGTTTTTGTCTCTGCACTAATGAAGATGATCAGAGGTTATTAGCACTAAGACATGGGTCCAGCAAATCTAAGGAATTAGCCTCCAGCTAGACACTGCTAATCTGATTGACAGCCTGCCAGAAAGATGGGGAGCAAAGGAGAGGAAATTAGAGAGGCAGTGAAGGTGTGGGAGCTGGAGGTTTTTATGAATGTTTCTAACCTCTCCCTCTCTGCCTGTGTCTATTTTGCAGCGGCAAAAGGACGTGGTTGCGAGCATCGGCCACATTCCATGTTCATTCCTGGACAATATTCCACGCTGGGAAGAGTTGGGAGTGTGAACTCGTCACTCCATCATTCCGAAACCAGAGATTCAGGTTGCCAGACGGAGGAGGTGAAGATCGTTCCGCCATCAATGCGGAGGATCAGGGCTCAGCGGGGACAGGGGATTGCAGCCCAGATGGCGGGAATATCCACTTCCTCGTCTACAGGAAGCATCTCTGTCTCCAGTAACAACGGTTGTTCCGGGATGGCGAATCTAACTTCCCATATGAACGGAGACTCCCAGCGCTTTCACAGTCTTCCCAGACATGGGGCCAGGGTGTCTCTCAGTGCTGACCCCATCTACAGTAGCACCCCCATCAGACTGGAGGACCACACTGTGCCCCAGGGGCAGATTGGCAAGTTGCAGGTGGACGACACAGTGGTGCATCTGAGAAACGCTCACCGGACGGGAACCCTGCCACGGTCCATGTCCCAGGAGGTGCGTGGCTCCCCTACGCAGACAGGAGAGTGGGGAGCTGGACCGGCATGTGTGGTGTCCCCCCACGCTGCCTACTCCACGTCCCTCCTCCCAAACGCAACTATTTCCTCCTCTGCCGAGGTCGTGGCCCTTAACACATCGTCCACCCAACTCTCCCAATCTCCCTGGACAAACTACCCCACATCTATGCCTCTCAGCCTGGCCGCAGACCACTTGAGCTCTTCCTCCTTCACGCCGAAGAACTCCTGCGCAGACCCTGCCAACTCCACCACAACACACATCCATTCCAAAGAAGGAGGGGTGGTGGCCCCAGGAACACCCAGTGAATCTGGCCACTCGGATGGCAGCTTGCATAGCCATAGCAGCACCATTGCTGCGATGACACTGTTGTCAGCTGATGACCAATGGTCGATCTATGACACGCCGGAGAATGTGGTGTCGCCACTGCACCCTCTGACCACTAGTTGTTCGACACCCATCAACCACTTATGCAGCAGCATGGAGTTGTCATCACGGACAGAGATGTCGTCCCGGACCACTACTGACTCCAGCTCCCTGTACTCCCAGGATAATGATGGCTACTACACTTCCATGCACCTGGACTCTGGCCTGCGCTCCCGGAGCCATGGTAGTGGGCAGGGCCATGGGACGCCAGCCGGCAGGACAGCTAGGCACAGCATGTATGAGTGCCGCGAGCTGGCAAGCCATGAGGAAGACTCTAACAGTCTATACAGTGACCGCTCACTTTCACGCAGCATCTCACTCCGCAAGGCAAAGAAGCCGCCGCTCCCCCCTGCTCGGACTGACTCCCTCCGCCGCAAACCTGGAGGTAAGAAGCCCCAGGGCGGCGTTAACACCACTAGTGGAGTTAGCGCAAACGGCTCAGTTCTGAACGAGTCCCTGATTGCTAGCCTGCAGCAGAGCCTGCAGATGGGGTTGAGGGGGGTTAAGGGAAAGGGTGTCCCCCCCTCCTCACCCTCCCACAGCCCCTGCAGTGACTACGAGGACCCCTGGTTGCTGCGGTCCCGTAGCCAAAGCAGTGTCAGCGTTGCTAGCTCCACTGCATCGCTAGCAGCTAACAGTGTGGCAGTGGGTAACGTGTACTCGCTATGCAACGTTACCCCGGCGCACAGTGACACCAGCAGCCTGCGCTCAGACTATGCAGAGTCCTGGGGTTACTACATGGATTACCCCTGTAGCAATGGAGACCAGGGGCCGCAATCCCCCTCCACGCATCAGCACTACCCCGCAGCAGGGGCACACCCAGAGGGTGTGTCTAATGGAAGCGGGGTGGTCCACAATCAAAACAATACTCCAGCCCAGGAAGGAGGTGTGGCCATCAAGCCCAAGACGTCCTCCCCAGACCGGATCCACAGACTGACCTCCCCCTCCAGTGGTTACTCCAGCCAGTCCAACACCCCCACGGCCGGCACCCCGGTGCCCTCCTATATGAGGGCACATTCCCCATCGGGGCGGTCCAAGCCCAAAGTGCCTGAGAGAAAGTCTTCGCTCCTCTCGTCCATTTCGATCTCCTCGTCCTCCACCTCACTCTCGTCAAATGCCTCAGACTCTCTCCGGAACTCTGGCCCCGCTCCGCCTCCCCCTCCCCCCCTAGCTCCCACCTCAGAACCCGGCACACCCATCAGCCCCCAGCCAACTTTCCCTGCTCCCCTCCCCCTGTCTGGCCCCAGCTCTCCCCCTCTGCCCCATGATCTCCCACTGCTCACAACCCCATGGGGCACAGCCATGAGCCCACCCCTTTGTTCCACCTCTCCAGACTTTCCTCCACCTCCTCCCCCAGAGTCCCTCATCCACTCCAATGCCTCCTTCAACAGGTCACTCAGTCCTCCACCTCCTCCTCCATTCCCTTCCACGGTCTCCTCACCCCCACCACCTCCACCACTCCCTGTCCCTGCTCCACCCACAGCCTTGGCTCTCAAACTGAAGGCAGGAAGGAACACTATCAACCCAGCCACGGTTCCCAACAGCCCAACAGCCAAGGAGGCTGGAAAGTCCCCCATGCTCCTTATAACCCCCTTTTCTCTCCAGAGTGTGCACCTCCGGTCAGTCAAGCGGCCAGAGAAGCCAGTCAGTGAAGTGGTGAAGTGTACCAAACTTCATGAAATGGCAGGAGACCAGGTCCAGGACTTTATGCCCCAGATAGTGGAGAAGCTTAAACAGGCCGAGCATCCCACCACACTTCCTCTGAGGAAATCTACTGAACCGAAGGAAATCCCCAAGGCCTCTTCATCTGCGAAGAAAATCTTTGCTGAGCAGCTTGCGGACGGGAGCAACTCTGAGGTGCTTCCAGGCAACACTGTCCTAAATGGCAAACCTGAGGAACAGTCCAGCAATATGGCCCAACACCACACGGAGAAGGAGCTGTTCTCCCTCTTTAGCACCTTTGAGGTGTCCGTCAAAAGCTCCTCAGTCAAACAAAAACCTCCAGTGGCCTCCAAGAAGCCTAAACTGTCTCTCACACCTGTTGTCCCCCAGCTAGCAGAGAAGACACCCCTAGCTAGTCTCACACTACGTGCCCAAGAGGAGATGACCTGCTCCTCAGTCACAGAAGACCAGGTAGATGATAATGTAAGCAAAGTAGAGAATGACAAAGAGAAAGAAGATTTGGAGAAGGAGCATAAGAATGAGGAGGTTTTGGAAAGTTGCTCAGCCCTGAGTAGTGAACCCCATACCATCCTGGAAAACAAGCAGGTGACCAAGATCCAAGCCACCGCCACCCAGGAGACAAGCCTCGCTGAAGGGCAGAGGGCAGACGTACAGACTGAAGAAGATGATGAGGAGGAAGATGGAGACGGAACCAGCAGTAACAGTGGATCAATCAGCTCCAAGGACGACGAGAGTGGTGAGTTGGATTTTACGTATATTATCTAAATAAGAAATAAATACTGAAATGTGTTTCTGGTACATGAACTTCACTGTTCTGAAGAAACTAGGTGAGATATCTCTATAAATGGCATTGAAGTAGCTTATGAATAATCTTTTTGGCTACTGATTGAGGCTTACTTTTTCCTCATTAGTAATTAATCATTATTGTTGTGTGTTTGTTAGCCCAGGTAAAGGGCATTTAAGAGATTTGTCACAGTGCTAGGCATTTGTTGTTCTTAAGGCTAGAGGTTTTAGCTGGGTTTTATATCTCCTCCTCTTCTTTCAAATCCCTCCTTAAAGACAGGACAAAATCTAATGGGGCCAGCCTGCCTTGCCCGCTCTCACTCAAACTATAAAGGCAGTAAGGTTTGAAACTGTGACGAAAGGTTTAGCTACATATTATAGATTACATGTATGAAATGTGATTAAAGGTTTAGGATATTTCTGAAAGGATGGGTATGAAAAGCTGCCATGTAGCATGATTACCTATCTGAGTCTTTAACTGCTGTGAACGAATCTGCAATCTGCAGACACTTTTGTAATCCTTGGATTTACGCATCTCCGCGATCACCGTCCCAATTAGAAATGTCTCGAAACTTTGTTCTGTGGTACCATTGCCTGTGTGCTGCCCAGTTGTCACTGAGCCATCCAGAAACATTATACCTGCCTCTTCCCCTGAGTGAGTGCTTAGTGGGGACAACACTGCGGCAGATACCTGGATTTATCCTCTCAGTGTCTCGCTCTCCACCCCCCACCCCCCTCATCTTCTGTCTTACTTTTACTTTGGTTCTCTATCAGCTCTGCTCCGTCCGGACTATCCATCCCATGTTCTGTGTGCTGTCATATGTCATTCTCTCCCCGCCTCTCTGTCTTGCCCTCTTCTGCTGTCTGAATCTTCCTCAGTCCTGTTCTCTTTCTCTCTCTCCTCGCCTTCTCTTAACACCCATCCCTCCCAGGGGAGGTCTGTTTAGTGGATGGAGGGAAGGGGGTGTTGTGTGAGAAAGGGGAGGGGCCCCGCTGTACCGGGGGGAATGGAGCGAAGGGGAGAGCATAACGTGAGATCGCCTGCAGCGGCTCAGGCAGTCGAAGTGCGGGTGAGTGAGGAGGAGAGAAGCTCAAGTAGAGGAGAAAGACAGAGGGGGAGAGAAGTCAGTTCATCACTACCTCCATATCTCACAGGTTTCAGGATATCCGACCGGCAGATTATCTCTGTGTTAGCTTGCGCTTCAGCTGATGCCTGTGTGTGTGTGTGTGTTTATTTGTTAGTTGAAAAATCGCATTCCTGCAGGTTTGTGTAATGCGTGTCTCCTTTGCGCGTATATTTTCATTTAGCAGGTCAGGGTAATGCCTGCCTTCCGTCCTCTTTCAGTGGGTGAACTGGGCTTGAGTCCCTTTAAACAGTATGTGTGACGTGCTTATAATGAGTGTGTTTAATGGGTTTCTTCCAGGTGACGTGTTTGACCCCATCAGTGCCGCCGAGTCATCACTGGGTGCTAGCACCGAAAAGACCCCCCGCCGGGGGGACATGGTGACCCCCACACGTCCGCGGACCACCGAGGACCTCTTTGCTGCCATCCACAGGTAGGCGAATGAAAATATATTTTGCTGTCGAAATACATGCAGGAGATATTGTGCAACCCTGTCAACCTATCATCATTTTCCTTCTCCCACCCGCCAACCTCCTCCTTCCTTGTTCATTCCTCGCTCTCTGTCATAACTTGAGCCAGGCTATCCCATCTGGTAAAGTATATATTTGTCAGGCTGTACGCAGGTTAATGATGTTGGCTCGTCCTGTAGGTAGACAGCGGAGAGCTTTGCTCTGTTACTTGTCAGAGAGGCTGACCAGCTCACTGCGAAGGGGGGTGCAGGTTGCATACTGAACGGTAACTTGAGTTTAGTGGGCAAAAAGGCTGATGGTTCATTCATTATTGAGCTTGTCGACATGCTCAAGCTTCCCTTGAGCTTCTCTCCATCTCTCTCTACCCCCCTCTCCTCCTGTCACCCTCTCTCCTCCTTCCCCCCTTTTCACACTTTTCCCCTTTTTTCTGTCTCACCAAAGCTCTGTTCTTCGAATCGTCTGTACTTTTTACGGTGCATGTGCTGATAGGGAGAATTACACAAACGTAAATTGCTCAAGCAAGCCGTCAGACCAGTGTGTGTACCCTGGTCACGTGCAGTGGTTTGATGGTCAGAAAGCTCACAAGTGCCACGTGATTTCATTTCTTTTTGTGTGTGTGTGTGTGTGTGTGTGTGTGTGTGTGTGTGTGTGTGTGTGTGCGTGCGCATGTGTTTTCAATCATTACTTCTGCTAGTAGATTGCTTACAGGCAAGAAAGCCAAAAGTAGGAATGAGTGAATGAAGAAAGGAAAGAAGTGATTAAGGCTCAATAGATTGTTGTGTCAAGCCCCTGCAGAAGTAGAAGGAAATTGGCTAGAGGGAGTCATCCAATCAAACAATGTACAGGGTGAAAGAAATCGATGCCCCCATTTGAAAGCACATATGGATTGAGTGTTTTTATTTCTTAATAGACTGGATAAGTATTTCTACCTCTCCCTGTTATTCTGCATATGCCTTTCTCTTAGTCTCATCTGACTCCCTCATTCATTTTCTCTTCACACTTTTTCACACCTTTCCTTGTTGTTTGTACATGGTAGGATTGTATGGTTTATTGTTAGAGTAGCAAGAATCCAGGGAGTAGGATTCCTAGCCTTGGTTAAATCAGCTGTGACAGAGAGATATTACATAATGATTGTGCCCTAACCTGTGGGCTAATGTGCTGCAAGTGCTCTCATGGAGACACTGCAATGTTGATGTTGCATTTGGGGCACAGACGTCCCATAATCACCACATTCCACTTACTCCTATCCAGTCTTCCGTCTTATCCCTGTCTCTGATTCCATATTAGAAGATGGATATGTTGTGCTTGTGTCTCATCTTCTCGGATAATGACAATAAATTTACTTAAACCTCTCTGTATTCAGAGCTGAGCTTGAGGATTACCGTAAATGTTTTTTCTGTCCACCTCGCTCACCCTCACACTCCTTGGTCTTCAAACCTTATCTGGGTGTCACTCTTAGCCCTCGTCACTCTTCTTTTCTTCTATCTCCACCTCTTCTTCCTCTCTCCCCACTGCAGTGGGGGAACAGATAGTGAGAGGAAGAGTGCCCCCTGTCCGGAGAGGTATGGAGTGTCATGTAGCCCATTAGTGTGTAATTAGTCTGTACCGTTTCTTGCCTGTGATGCTAGTGCAGGATTAGTGCAATAATCTCCCTGCCCATAGCAAGCCTTGGACTGAGATTAATTCTGCTGTTTTCCCCTGTGCTAATCCCATGTGCCTTGCTAGCTGCTGCTTTGGCACAGCGTTGATGATGTATGAACACATTCCTACTGTTGTGAGTCTAACATAGCTAGGTGTGGAGTATGTTAGGCAGCCCCTGCTGGCAGGGAGGATGAATTGTCTTTCTTTTTAATTAAAATAAATGCTCCGGGCACATTTCCCAGATTCAGTGTCTATAAATTATATTGTGCCACCTCTTAGCATTCCCCTATAGTTGTAGAGTGTGCAGTTTTCTTTGAAGTCATTGCATTTGAATGAAACATTTTAAAGCACTCAGATGCTTTCTCCCACTCTACCCATGATTCCCTCTATCAAACTCATGATTCCCTCTATCATTAGCTACTTGCTTCTCCTGGGATTTCTGGAGGCCATTGTTCACAATCGGACACTTAAGTCGTAGTGCAGACGATTATGAATATTCCAGCTGGCCAGTTGCATTGGAGAGAACTATTCCATCACCAGTGGAGCCATAACACAAATAAAGGGGATATTTGTCACTTTTCAGTTTGGTTGTCCGAGATTTGGTTTCCGCATTTAATCCAGGAGCAGGGGCTGCCAACAATGAGCTTCCAGGTGGCCATTAGGGTCACATTTATTCCTCAGGGTGAGAGCAAAATACTAGCTTTTGCAAAATCTCAATAGTTATTCAAAACAACTAAGCTACCTGCTATCCAACAGCAAAGTAGAGGGCTTTTTCATCTCTTAATAGAAGTGATTAAATACACTGCGTGCTCAATTATTAGGCAAACCGTATTTCTCAAGATTTATTTTATTGTTGAATAAATACAATGTTCTCAGTCATTCCAAAATATCAATGAATGTTGATAACCCGAAACCTGAATGTTTAACAAAGGAAAAGGGAGTTTTGATCTTTCTCGGGAGAATACATACAGGTGCTGGTCATATAATTAGAATATCATCAAAAAGTTGATTTATTTCAGTAATTCCATTCAAAAAGTGAAACTTGCATAATGTATACAGTCATTCCACACAGACTGATGTATTTCAAGTGGTCATACTTTTTAATTTTGACGATTATAACTGACAACTAATGGAAACCCCAAAATCAGTATCTCAGAAAATTTGAATATTACTTAAGACCAATACAAAAAAATGAAATCGGCATCTCCATAAAGTTGGTCAGCAGCAGGAAGCATGAAGTGCTCTAAAACTTCCTGGTAGACGGCTGCGTTGACCTTGGACCTCTTTGCCCAATCAATACACTTCAGCTTGTGAATATTATTCAATGGCGGTCTTCTTTCAGCCATCTTGACCTTGCCCATGTCTGTGAGCACTTGACACCTTGTACTTCTGGACACTCCAGGTAGGTTGTAGTTCTGGAATATGATGGCACTGGAGGATTATGGGTTCCTGGTAGCGCCACGTTTAATACTTCTCCTGTCTTTTGCAGTAAATTTGCGTATTTTCCTCTCCATATGATTTTTGTGCCCCAGGTGACTATTTGCAACAAAATGTTTGATTGGCCAGTGGTCACCCTACAATAGTTTAGCTATTTCAAGAGTGTTGTATCGCTCTGAAAGGCATTTTGAAATTTTTGACTTTTCAGTGTCAGTTAAGTCTCTTTTTTGGCCCATTTTACCTGTGGTCATGAAGCTGCCTAATAATTATGCACACCTTGATATAAGTAATTATTCACTGTTGCCACACCCTCCCTCATTACACAAATAAATATAACCTGAAAATGAAGTTTATATGGTTTGGAGTTAAAAAATGTGCATAGAAATAATATGATCAGAATACTCACTTGCCTAATAATTGTACATGCAGTGGATTTTGCTTCTGAGCTCTGTGCTTGACCTTGAACAGTCTTCTACCTAGCACCCCCTCCACCGCCCTCTGAATGACTTGTTCCCACAATGTCCTTTTTTACCCAGGCATGCCGCACAGAACTGCTTAGTGACACTAACCCTGCTCTCCTAATGGATGAATGGATAGATTAATGTCTCCTACCTAGCCATATCCCTAACCAGGCTCTCCCTCTCTAACCTTAGGTCCAAGCGGAAGGTCCTGGGTCGTAAAGAGTCAGAGGAGGAAAAGTCGCGGGGCAACTCCCCCAGCCCGTCACCCCCCGTCACCCCCACAGGTGCCACACCCACCCTGGTATCCCCTCTCCCAATGGGCAGACAGACAGGTTCCATTCAGCGAAACCTGCGCAAGTCAGCCACCAGCAGCGACACCTTCAAGGCCCTGCTGCTGAAGAAGGGTAGCCGCTCAGAGACCAGCTTCCGTATGTCAGCAGCCGAGATGCTGCGTTCGACGGACCCGCGCTTCCAGAGAACACGCTCTGAATCCTCCCTGGACCCGCCTTCTTCGCCATCGTCACCAGGGCACAGCCCTTTCGCATCGCCAGGCCGTGGCAAGAGGGTGCCGGAGGATTGGGCCCGCAACGAGGGCCTATCATACTCCTCCGCTACATTGACATCATCACCATCGCTTAGCGGGATGAGGTACTGGCGATCGCGGACGCCGCCCTCCGCTGCCAGCAGCAAGTACAATGCCCGTAACCGCATCTTGAGCAGCCCAATGACGGTCATCTGTGAGCGCGAGGGGGAGTTGACTGAGAGTACGGAGTACGGAGACATCCCTGATGGACATCCGAGCTCCCTGACCACACCCCTGCTCCAGGACATTAACAGTACTTTATCAGAGAGCGGCAGCAGTTAGATAGGAAACACCGCCCCCTGGATACAGGGAGCTGAACTCACTCACGGTCACCAGGGGGAGCTGGGAGTAGCCAGTGAGGCCCTCCGGTGGTCCCTCTGTCCTTCAGAGCCCCCCCCCCCACTCCAGTTTCTACAGGTTTTGGACCTGGTTCTAAGGAAGCGGACCTGACCGGCCCCATGGCCCTCATGGACTGACCAGCAAAACTGAAGCTTTTCAACACATTTTTCTTATGCATCTAATTTTGATAACCCATTTCGTGTTATAAAAAAGGTATAATATTCAGTACAATAGACGCCCGGTTATCCCAGTTTGTTTTGTTGGTTTGCTCATTTTACTTTCCTGTTGGAGCTTCAAAAGTTGCTGATTGTAGGCAGAGATGGTTCCCGTAGTTTTTAGCAGGTTTCTCTAAAAACGAAGGACTGGTTTAGGGGAAATGCTAAGGTGACATGAAGGAATTGAAAAGTGACAAGTTGTTTTGATTTCACTGCAGTGGTGCCAGTAGTTAAGCAGTGGAAAGTGGAACTCAGAGGTGTGTTAGGTGCTGGCTAAAATGCAGTGTATTTCTGCTGTGCTTGCAACCTGTCTCCTGTATACTCAAGTCTAGAAAGCATTTACACACCATGGCCACACCATCAAGACATTTTAGAACATCTCGCCAGAGGTTTCATAACGGAACACATAAAGGTTCTAGAACACTGCATTAGCTGTGGTTCTTGCCAGGTTCTTCTTTGAGGTTTTTGAAGTCAGGGGTTTAATAGTTTGCAAGGTCTGGAACTTTCAGTTGTGATGGGGAAGTTCTGTGGGGTCATGTCTGCCCTCTAGGTGAGGACATCCATGGACAATGGTTCTATAAAGAACAGTCAATATGGTGGATTAAAAATTGTGGTTTGAAAAACCGGGGAGTGGTTTGGAATTTTAGTTGGTAGATTTGCACTGTCCATACGTGTTTCCTTTTTCTTTGTTCTTTAAAAGAAACTGTGTTCAGAATTGTTTTACAAGGTCTGTTTGTTTATAACTTACACATTTGGAAATGAAGAATTAATTCTTAAAGTAAAATTAAAACTTACTTGATTGTCATTTTGATTTGTGATCCTTTTGGTTACCAAAGGGCTCAGCAAATAAGTGTAGTGTACTGTTTATGCTTTTAGGGACTTCATCTGAATTTTTGAACACACTAGACCAGATGTAACTGACCAAGGTCCAGCATAGTGGAGATGACCTAATAAAACCATTTAGAACTTACAACTAATATCGTGCTGTTCACTTTTTTAGTAGTGTTCTTTCCCTGCACAGTTTTATAAGGTTCTTTATGTACATGCAGAAGAAAGTGTGTTACATCTAGTTTATTTTCAAGTACTTTGTACATTTTGAGGCTCCTTGTTGTTGGAAAGTAGTGTTTTTTTGTTTCCTTTTATAGACTATTTATTCTAAAGTGGTGGGGTTGTGATGCGGTACTCTAGAGCCAGACCGCAGCCAGGTGAAGGTTTGCATAAAAAAGGTCTTAAAGCAGGGAAGGATCAAGAGGTGAACGGTCAAGTGGATGGGCTTACACACAGTTAAAAGACCAGGTTTACAGAGCTAAAGCAAATAACCATTGTATTCATAGAGGTATAACTGTGGGGATTTAACTTTAGTTTTCTAGTGCTTAATAGTAATATTTCCCCCTGACCACAAAAGCTCAGGAAATCTGGCCTGGCTTGTTTGCAAGTTGATGACTGTGAGGCTACATATACTATCCCTGCTGAGTTACAACATCACCTGTCTCACAAACTCCAGATCCAGTCATTAGTTTGTCTCAACCTGCCTCCCGATGGAAGTGTATGACGTCTCACTCTCATCTTGCTGACAGACAAGGAAGATGACGAAGTGGAGTGAAAGAGGCTTGACTGATTCAAGAGTGATGGAAGAGAGGTTTTGAAGGGAAAAGAAAGTCTGGCTGCTAGTGCTATTTTATGTCCATGTTATAAAATATGGTGATATTTAAAAGAGCTTGTCTCTGTCCCTCTACCTTTCCTCATGATTCACAACCATCAGCCAGCCCGCCGCCCAAATTACTGAATCATTACCACCATCGCCATGGCACCTACTGTCGTCCATCATCCAGAAAACTCCTGAAGTCAATGCATAGCCCTCCGGATCACCCTCCTGTTCAGAGTCATCCAATATGTCCTCTGGACGTCCAATTAGAACTCTGTATCACTGCCATCCCTCAATACCATTGTTGGCAACTCTACACTTTGTGATGCAGAATTTAAAATGCAGACATGCTGATTTTTAGCTACAGTTAGCTGACAATTGGCTGTTGAGTGAAAACATCATCACAGTTGCTCTTAGTGCATAGATTTTTTTCAAGGAAATGAACCATCTTTATTTGTAGCACCATCATCATGTTCCTTAGTGATACAGCACAATGCTTTAACTGAATGGTGTCACCTCTATTCCTAATATTATACAGAGCACAAACGGCTCTGGTCACTTTTTTCAAGACTCAAGTATCTATAGGAATAGGGCAACAACATTCATCACTTCTGGTTGTGGGCTGGCTGAACTAGGCTTGCCTGGTTCCTTTTCTGTTTTTTAAACAGAAGAAGTTGTTGTGCCTGATGTAGGTGTCGGTTGGCCCTAACGCCAGCTGCAACTGCTCTTTCAATTGGCTTATTCGGCCGGACTTGCAATTTTGAGGCAACTGCTAGAGATGACTGAGAGTGCCCTTCTCCACACCTAGAGTGTGTCCAAGTACCGTATTTGATTTAGATTTAACATTAACATTTATCTTTTACATTTAGATTTAACACCAATATTTGATATTTTTTTGTTACTACACAATGTTACTTTTGGAATAAGTAATTTCATAAATTTTTCTCAAAATGTTAGAAAAATTGACGGTTGTCACAGTATTGCTTTTTCTTTTACATTTGGCAATGCTAAATGTGCAAAAACTGAGCATTAGAAGAATCCAGAAAATCACATTGTATGATATTAAATAATTAATTTGCATTTTATTGCAGGAAGTATAGGGCACTGGGCAAGAACTTCAGACTAAAGGAAAAAAATATTGTTGTCCCATTGGATGTCAGAAAAGGGAATAATATCGTCTTCATTTTTATAGAATACCATTGTTGGAGCCACCCATCGAAGCTAAATGCAGACATTTAAGTTTGCAAACCATTAAAGACAGACTGGACTGCAGTGCTCGGTTCATATCAGGCAAGGATTTGTCCACTGTTTATCACACACAAGCAAAAACAATGATACAGTTACAGTTGTGCTCATAAGTTTGCAAACCCTTGCATTGATTTTGAAAATGTGACTGATCATGCAACTGGGTAGTAATATGAAACCATTACCATAATTGTTTGGCTCTTTAAATCATAATGATAACAGAAATCACCCAAATGGCCCTGATCAAAAGTTAAAATACCCTTAAATGTTTGGGCTTTTTACAGAAACACAAGGTGACACACACAGGTGAAAAGGGCATTTGAATGTGAATTGGCCACACCTGATTTTTTTATTTGCAATTTGTTTATGTGTATAAATTGTCAGTGACTTTGTTAGCTCTCACGTGGATGCTATGAGCAAGCTAGAAACTGAAACATAGAGAGTAGAAAACAACTGTCAAATGACCTGTGTAACAAGATAATGGAACTTTATAAGGGTTAGGGCCAATGCCACAAAAAAGCCCGGTTACAGTAAGCCTAACAACACCTTGACACGCCTCACAGCTTCTGGCAGATTGTAATTTGGAGTGATAAGACAAAATTTGAGCTTTTTGGTCACAACCATAAGCGCTATGTTTGGTGAGGGGTCAACAAGGCCTATAGTGAACAAAATTCCATCCCCACTGTGAAGCATGGTGGTTTTGGGGGGGGGGGGGGGGGGGGGGTGAGCTATAAAGGCACAGGGAATCTTGTGAAAATGTATGGCAAGATGAATTTAGTGTGTTATCAGAAAATACTTGCAGACAATTTGCATTCTTCTGCACAAAAGCTACACTCTTGGACTTTCCAGCTCAACAATGACCCTAGGCACAAGTACCAGTTGACCCTCCAGTGGTTACAGCAGAAAAAAATGAGGGTTCTGGAGTGGCCATCACAGTCTCCTGACCTTAATATCACAGAGCCACTCTGTGGAGATCTCAAACCTGCAGTTCATGCAAGACAATCAAAGACTATGCATGACCTGGAGGCATTTTGCCAAGACAAATGAGCAGCTATAACGCCTGCAAGAATTCGGGGCTTTTTGGACAACTATTACAAAAGACTGCTAAAGGGGGCAATACACAATATTAAGAACTAAGGGAATACAGACTTTTGAACAGGGGCCAGGTAATTTTTTTTCTTTGTTTCCATGTTTGTTTTATGATTGTGCCATTTATTTATGACCTACAGTTGAATGTGAACACCATAAGAAATAAAAGACGTGTTTTGCCACTGCAAAGCTGTCATTCTCATTAGGCAATATAACAATGGTAAACACCATTGACCAATGTTAGCAACATTAGCTAGCGTGTACGTAGAATTAGCATACAAACAAACAAATTGCTCATACTTAGACAGTTTAGCACTCAGTATTTATACAAGCATTAAACCATTACACCACAGAACTATACGTTTGCTGAGTCTCGGTATAGCATCTCAACATCATTTTGTCATGCATTAACATCACACCAAGTTTGAACATTGCATGGCACCACATTCATTTTTCTTTCATTTGTGAATGACATCAATACATTTACTATTAATATATGCGCCGAAACAGTTTAATTTTATGCTTTCTATAGCGTAGCTACTGAAGGTTGTATAGCCAGCAAAGTTTTTGTCTATCCTGACCCAAAAAACATACACAGATGCATACTTTGAAACTGCCCCAGACATCATCGCAATATAACCTTAAACAGTTTTATTTTAAGCTTACTATAATGTAGCCACTAAAAGTTGTAGCCAGTGAAGTTTTTGTCTATCCTGACCCAAAAAGCACGCACAGATGTGCATTACGAAAATGCAGCGTCATGATTTTCACGGAAACATGGCTTAACAGCAACATATACCTAACAACATAATTGAGCTGGGCGGTGCATATTTGTCTGGTGTCGCCTTGGGGGAGGTAATCTGCATAGAGCATTTCTTTGTGCCACCACGTTCCAGCAACGTCTCTGGCAGGGCGGATTCCTCTGACCTGGCCATGCATAGCAGGTAATGTGAGCAAGCGTTTTCTCCAATGTGTTGTCTCACATTGACTTCATGGTTAAGGGAGGGGGTGTAAAGAAGCAGTCTGGCTGATCAGACAGGTTTCAGAGGAAGTCTGAGGCGATCTACGTCTCTCCTGACTCCACAGGGACTGTTGTGATGGGGGCACATGGTTGTACAGTTGGGTTGGGAGTTTACATCTGCAGTGGGTGACACAGACCCAATCCAGATGTTTATGGAGGAAAATGAGAATGGACTGTGTGATTCATGTATAGAGGCAAGTTGGAATTCAATGTGAGATTTTTCATAGCTCACTATCCATCTTTGATTTCAGATGCCACAACTCTTGCAATTTTGTCCTCTCACTAGAAATAGTAGGAGATGATGGACCCTAGGAACTCTAATTTAGCTGTAAGAAATGACCCATCAATGTGAAGAGATGTTGGGAAATGTTCTAATGTCAATATTCTCTTCCACTATTTTGTCTGTTTAATTCCATGTTATTTTCACTGCAGTAGGTATACATACCTAATTCTCTAATTGTTTTTCTGTTCAATTAATTTTGACAGTACAGTTACCTATAGTGGATTCTATAGTTATGTCGCCTGCACATTGGGAATGGAAATATGCTGTCACAGTTGAAGGAAGGCAGGACAAGAGCAGCAAAGGTTTGGCAGGGTTAGATTCTTTTAACTGTAATAACAAAACAACTAAAGGAGAGGCAAACTGCAAGCTAATGCACAACACTACTGGTACAAACAATAATCCACAACAGGAAGAACAAAAAAGCTAACTTAAATAGGGTCCCTAATTAGAGTCAACACGGGTGCCTAGAGGCACCTCTGCAGTCTGGCTGACTGTGGTCCACAGGCTCATAGATACGTAGGCGCCCCAGCCAGGACCGGTCACATGCTCCACTCATCATCAAAATCTTCTTCTTTTGTTGTGAAATAGAAGACCAAATATGGACATAAAAAACAACATTACAGTTAAGTCAATCACTTATTATTGTAAAAATTGTCACATTTCAATGTTTTAAATGTATTTGTGTTGTGTAAACATTGCACAAATATTTGAATACATTTTTTAAAAGTTGAACCATTAAGAGTAGAGGGAAAAGAACACACCAAACTTGTGGGAAAAAGAAGAGGTGTACCTTTCAGAACAGAGGTAATCAAACACACCACACTTGTTTATATATCTCTAACTCAAATGGACAGTGAGCTATTAAAAAAGAGTTGTTTAGAAAGATAAATTCCTGGTAATTTACTGAAATGGAAAATTACAAATCTAAGGGGTGTGCTCTTGACAAGGAAGGTCAGTGAACAAAACACAAGTGGTTTAAGGGGTCCATGTCATCTGGATTGGAAGGTATGAAAATGGTTTATATGAATTAGGTAATAGAGTTGTAACTATGCATGTAATTTAAAAATAAAATCAAGGTAATGAATTTGGAAAAATGAAGAGGTGTACCTTTCAGAACAGAGGTAAAGGAACGCACAAAACTTGTTTTTGGATGTCTAACTCATATGGACAGTGAGATAAAAAAGGTATTTAGAGAGGTTAAGGAACAGACCAAACTTGTGTACTTTACCTTTACTTACCATGTACACTGTGTACAGAATTATTAGGCAAGTGAGTATTCTAATCCCATCATTATTTCTACGCACATTTTCCAACTCCAAACCATATACACTTGAATGTCATTTGGATTTAATCATTTTCTGGTAATATTTACTGGTGTAATGAGGGAGGTTGTGGCAAAAGTGAATAACACCTAATATCAAGGTGTGCATAATTATTAGGCAGCTTCAGGACCTCCGGTAAATTGGGCCAAAAAAGATATTTAACTGACACAGAAAAGTAAAAAAATTTAAAATGCTTTTCAGAAGGATGCAACACTATTGAAGCGTGACCACATCAAAGGTTTTGTTGCGAATAGTCAACTGGGCTGCAAAAACCACATGAAGAAGAAAAGATGCAAATAAACACCCATGTTAAAATTCCAGGTGTTTGTGATACTACTAGAATCTTACGGCTGACTTTTGCACATATCTAAATATTCTAACCAAGCTATTATTACATAGAATGTGTTTGATGAGGTAACAACCTGCCTGAGAGAAATAGTTGTGTAACCAACTGGCCACCTCTGACTGATCACACAGCTGTACATGTCTATATACAACTTAAAATAGACTGTAATAACTAGTATCATACTTACCTAATATCCAGACAACTCCAACAAAGCAATCCGTACACACTTTGTAGTCCGAACCAGCCAAACAGACTCCACAAAATGCTTACCAACGGAAGCACATAACGTAGACTACATTTCTATAATTATCCAGAAAAGTAATTAATAGATACCTACGGCTGACCTTTGCTTAGATCCTGCATTCAAACGAAGGGAACGCAAACTAGTTTTTATTCCTTTGGCCAATGCAGTCTGCCTGGTAGATTTGGACTAAACTGGTATCCATTGTGTGTTGGATATATGTTTTCATTGGTTTCACCACGGTTGAATTACAAATGGCTGGTCTGAATGAAACATGATCCTTTGTAACCTCGGAATGACTGGGCGTCATAGGGGTAATTCCCATACTAACCTGAAACAAAATGGTGGTGCCCATTGATTTCAGATCAATATGGTGATTTCCAATGTTGTTTTGGTTTCGTTTATGCAAGATATCTCTTTGTTTTCATCCAAACCGTTTTCAAACATATGTGAATATAATCAAGAGGCAGAGGAAATGTTATTCTGTCCGGGAACAATTTGAGCGCTATGAACCAGGAAACCCCAAACACCATCCAAATCAGCCAGGCGGCCCATCCTTATTAGAAGTAAGATAAAAAAGTAAATTGCCAGTTTTTTGTGATGTAAAAAATTAGACAGATGATTTCATGAACTACATAACTTGTAGTGCGACGTAATGAGATGAGTGGAGACAGGTGCGTGAGTTGTGATTGATGACAGGTGTGAGAACCGGTGCGCACTGGAGCTCAGGAGGCGGAGACGTGACAGCAACTTTGTGGTTTTCTTACGTAGGCTGTGATGCACGTAGGAAAACAAACCTTACCGTCAATCGCTTCATTGGAATTAGCCCCTAACCGGTAAGGAAAATGTATAACCATTCGGTATCAATGAATACAAATACACAGTATGTCTTCTTCTGCGGATACGTGGATGGTGGTTGGTTTGGGTTAAACACAAACAGGTCTACTCAAGCTGTCAGGCCTATAAGGCCTATCCTCGAATGGCGTTCTTATTGCTTGGACCCCTTAATTTCTGCTTAGAGCTATATTTATTATTATTATTGTTTGGGGTTCTCCTGTAGGAGAGAACCTATTGTTATTGTTAGTATTATTATGGGTTCACTGGTAGGAGAAACAGGTGTCTCATACCTGCCTCCCTATAAGGTGATAAGAAATAATAAGAGATGCAATGCTTGACGGAAGCGCACCCCACTCAGGGGGGTTGCCAACCAGACAAAGTCACATGGCGTAATGTGTGAAAGTTCTATATAAAAGTCATGGTCCGGACTTAGAACATTAGGGGTGTATCTGCAGAAGGACCTGGCTTTAATGTCTGTCATTATTGTATGATTTTCATTAAAGTCTATTGGATGCACAAAGTCCTGATTTGAAGTGCATTTGTTTTAGTAAAGAGTGGTTGATTTTCCACAACAGGAGTTACAGTGCCTGAAAAAAATAAGACCACTGCAACTTTTTGTTCCCCCTAAAAAGTTGCAAAGGAAAGTTTTGAGTGAGGAACTTGCGACATCTGTGGCATTGTGCTGTGTGATGGAACTGTACATTTTCAAGTGGCCTTTTATTGTGGCCAGCTTAAGGCACACCTGTGCTATGATCAGCATCTTGCTATGCCACACCTGTAAGATGGATGGATTATCTCAGCAAAGGAGAAGGGAGAGGATGGGAAATATGAACAATATGGGTAGAAGTATTGAACATTATAAATAAGAGTGTAATATGCCTATGAATGTACATTAAATGTACAAAGAAAGACATCAAAGCATTTGGACTGCAACACAAATAATTTGTTCTGAACTGAAGGCATGTCCATGATGTATCATAGGTACATGGCTGAGAATATTGTTCAGATAAATGATGCAGAACAACAGTAATGCTCAAACAGATAATGATCAGCGAAAGATAAAACATCCAAGTGGGGTCTAATCACTCTCTCCCAACTGAGATTTCTCCGGAGGATTTGAGCTTCAAGTGGCGTAAACAAATGTTTTAGTGAAAAATGGCCAATTTGCAAGTGCAAATCAATCAACCATCACTAACGGTATTTATCATATTTAAGTTTGCATATAAAGGAGAAAATACTATTAACCGATCTGATATCACCATGTTGGTGTTGTTCCGACGACATCATATTTAATGTTGCCACAACTGAGGTTAGATTTCGGCACAATTGTCTCTGAAGTTAGGGTTAGGTCAAAGGGTGGTGAGAAGGGGAATATTCTATCTTTGGACAGGGCTAACCAAGTAACTACAGGACATTAAAAGACACTGAGACCACCAACCCTTTTCTCCTCATAAGCGCAAACTTCGGATTCGGCAAAGCACTTGAAAACAGGGCTTGGCCAATTGCTTTCAACATTAAGAGTACCAACTGTTCAAGTTTAATCTCGCACATCAGCAATTTAAACCTGCGAACAGGTTATTACAAAAGAAAGTACATGCAATTTACCGGAAGTCAATGTGTACAACAACTGTGCAACCAGGAAGCAAAAACTACAAATACCGCTTACATTCTTTGAAAATTTGTATGAACTGGTATTAACGTGTGATTAATGTTATAACACGACCTGAGTCACGTGATATTTACGTAGCTACAACAGAAACCGTGAATCCTGATTGGTTACAACAGTTTAGTTAGTGAAGTGGTTAAGAGGTTACCTTGAATGGAACAAAAATACATGCAATATTGTGTCATACAGAACACAGAAGTTCTTGCTTTGGGAAAGGCATTACAAGTTATTCCAAACACATTTCTTACATTATGTGTATGTATGTATATGCGTATGGATACATTTACATAATTAAGCATGAGGGGATATGGAATGGCAAATACCCAACAACTAAGCTGTCTTTAGGTACAATGCAGTGCTTAGCAGTGGTATACTGGCCATACGCTGTAATCCTCCGAGATGCCTTTTTGCTATTATAAACTGGTAACTAATGACATTAGAGCAGTAACAATTGTTGTGATATCCTAATTGTGGTAGACAGTTTCACATTCAATTTTGTAAAAACACTTTGTGACAACTGCTGATGTAAAAATGTATTTGATTATCTGCCAATCAGCATTCATGATTTGAGGCACCAAGTTTATAATATATAATCGTACAATAACAATAAGATAGAAAGAGCCATTGATTTAAGCCTTTGATTAACCATTATTGAGGGAATTACAATTGTAATAGTATAGAATCAATTTGGCAATTTAAGGATTACATGTTAACATATTATCAATCACTTCTACAACATAACGGAAATGGTCATTTAATACTCTTCAGAAGGAAATTGCAGGGATGGGAGAGGAAATTTAACAGACAAAAATCCTTAAACATTTGTGAACAAAATGGATTAGAGATGGTAGGGAAAGATAGATTTTCAACAACTCAAATAAAACCCAACCCTGACTTGAAGGGAAACACTGTTCTTCCTGTTGTAGCCTGGGACCATCCTTCCCCTGTATTCTCATCTTAGTTTTTTTGTCTATGTACTCATATTATTTCAGTTTAAGGGCAGTGTTTTTCCTTCGAGGTTTATCTTTCTGAACCTGGCGAGCTCGGGTCCCAAAGCCCAAAGACTGTAGAGACTCAGTCATATACTTCTGGGTGGGAGACACACACAGCATAACCAGCAGTTTTGCATCGCCACCTAGTGGACAAGGAGAGGAATGGGATGGAGACAAGAGGGAACAAGGGGAGCAGAATGATTAGTCTCTACCAATAGCAGCCAAGTAAAGCAACAAACTCTGGTTGAGTGTGTGTTTTTTTACCGATGGCATCCTGTAGGAGGTGTGTGAGCTTGCTGTTTCTGTACGGAACGTGTGGCCGTTGCTCTGCTAGAGCTCCCAGCACATCAGACAAAGCAGACAGACTGCGATTTATACAAGACGTCTCCCATAGGGCGGCACCAGTCACCCCTGACATACCTACAGTTGCACACACTGTAACTCAAAGCATGAACACACCACTAGACACAACTGCTACATTAGAATCATGGAGCATGTTAGGTGAATATTATATGTTGTTCTTACCACTCACCCACACACTCGCTACCTGCCAGGTCCACCAGCTGTAGTTTGGTCCTGAAGGAAGCCGGGGCGATGCTGGCTCTTGGGGAGGGGCAAGAGGAGTGGCTGGGGGAGTGGTAGGGCGAGGAGGAGGAGCTAGTGGAACACTCGTCCCCTGACTGGTGAGCCATGGGGTTGGCACGGCGACAGCGGGGGCTCCACCACTCCTTCTGGGCCTTGCGCTGCATGTCTTTCTTGATGCTTCGCAATCTATGAGCTAGAGAACATCTTTATGTATTAAATTAGTTGTTTTCATTCATCAGTTCCGGACCACATTATACTCTTTGAATTTCTGAACAGTACAATTGACAATAATAACATACAGACAGGGGTGTAAAATTAGGGGAGGATGGAGGGGGTCATGGCTCCCCAAAATTACAGACAGTTTAATGTGACCCTCTGGAAAATAGTGGCAATTTTGGGATCCATTGACCCTGACCCCCCAATAAACAATACAATCATACACTGTTCAGAATCAGAAAGGGTTTTATTGCCAAGTAAGTTACACAACAAACCAGGAATTTGTTCTGGCCATTGGTGCAACAATCAATACAATACAAAAGGAATAAGGGAAGTAAAAACAAATAGGAACAGTGGACTGAGCATAAAAATTGTAGACTGTGCCTTAATAAATTAATATAAATAACAAAAAAGTGTATGTAAGGTGCAATATTTTGTCCATGTTTATGTATGTGGGGAGGGGTAATAGATTTGTCCAGTTGAGGGTTGTGTGTCTATGTTGAGAGCAGGCTATAGTCAATTTATTTTCAAGGGCCCTGACTGCAGGACACCAGGTGGTCCATCTCCCACCTGTAGACATACACTTCTCCATAAGAAATAGGTCTGATGAGGGTGGTGTTGTCGCAAACTTCAGGAACAGAGTGGTGACTGGAGGAGCAGCTGTTAGTGAATAGGGAGAAGAGTAGGGGGGACAGGACACAGCCTTGGCGGGAGCCGGTGCATTTATAATTAGTTCAGTGTCATTCGAAAATATGGTTGGAAATGACAAAAGTTGACTTACAATATTAGTCAATATATTTTACATATGCCTGATTGTTTTTCTTTAGTCGATCAGATTTGAAAACCCCTTCCCCTAAAAATTAGCATAAGGATCTGAGCCACTTTGACAAATGCCAAATTGTGATGGCTAGACGACCCTGGTGAGAACATCACCAAAACAGCAGCCCTTGTGGGGGTGTTCCCAGTCTGCAGTGGTCAGTACCTATCAAAAGTGGTGCAAGGAAGGAAAAGCGGTGACCTGGCGACAGGGTCATGAGTGACCAAGCCTCATTGATGCATGTGGGGAGCGAAGGCTGGCCCTGTCTACCTGTTGGCCCTCTAGCACTCTAAATTTATTCTGTTCAATCTGTCTTTTGCCTTGTTAGGTATAGTTTGTTTTGCATGCATTACTAAGCCTGTTTTCTGTCCGTCACATACATACTGTATACAACTCACAAATCAATCGTGTTTTTTGAATCCGCTTGTCGACGTTGATTCTTGCCTGATCCCGTTTGTACTTTTGCCTTCTATCTGTATTATTGACATTACTGACCTATTGCTTGCCTTTTTGGACCTCTGATTCAGCCTGACTCCTTTGGTACCTTAGCCATCCAATAAAGCTACTGCGCTCTGTGCTTGAACCATTTAACTCATCTTGAGTGCGTTTGTTACACAGACACACAAGGTGACACACACAGGTGAAAATGGCAATTAAAGGTGAATTTCCCACACCTGTGGCTTTAGTGTCTGTGGATAAATAGCAATTAGTATCTGTGTATAGTCAATGAGTTTGTTAGCTCAAACGTGGTTGCACTGAGCAGGTAAGATACTGAGCCATTGGGAGCAGAAAAGAGCTGTCAAAAGACCTGTGTAACAAGGTAATGGAACTTTATAAAGCTGGAAAAGAATATAAAAAGATATCCAAATCCTTGCAAATGCCAGTCAGTACGGTTTAATCACCTAAGAAGGGGGAAATTCAGAGATCTGTTGATACCAAGCAAAGGTCAGGTGGACCAAAAAAGATTTCAGCCAAAACTGCCAGAAGAATTGTTTGAGGTACAAAGAAAAACCCACAGGTAACTTAGGAGTAATACAGGCTGCTCTGGAAAAAGACGGTGTGGTTGCTTCAAGGAACATAATACAACAATACACCCTGACAAGCCTGACAGCTTCTGTCTCATTGTAATTTGGATACCAAAATAGAGCTTTATGTTCACAACCATAGCGCTATGTATGGAGAGGGGTCAATAAGGCTTATATTGAACAAAATACCATCCCAACTGTGAAGCATGGTGGTGGTTGACTGATGTTTTGGGGGGGTGTAAACTCCAAAGGCACGGGCAGAGTTGGGGAGTAACTTACAAAGAAACAGTAACTGTAATCCTTTACATTACCAACTAAATTGGATTACAGATACTTTTGAAAAATGTGTTTATTACTTTTGGGTTACTTCGATAAAAAAAATAGGTGCATGAAATACTTTTTGTATTCATGTTTTAAAAACATCATTATTTGAACCAAAAAAACAATTGCGCGCCAGAGTTGTGTGTGTGATCATAATGCATGCAAATGTGGGCGCGCATAACCAGATCAGTGACTGATGAAGTGCTAGTTTTCTTTGGTTTTGGTTAATTGGATGGCTTGTAAAAAGTATATCTACGATAATATAAGCCGACCCATATAAAATGTGATTTAGTTATCTACTCGACGCATCTTTCTCAGATCAATGATAAGTGATAGGCCCACCTCTTGTAATATCGTTTTCAAGGTTTCTTTGTCAAATGCACTGAACAACCCAGCCAGGAGGAATTGCATTGAACAATTCAGACAGGAGTTGTTTAGAAGATTAGGGATTTTTCTTTTTGATATTTATAACATGGCGCTTTCTTCAAGATCAAACATTACATGGAATTTTCACAATATTTGAAGGGAAAAGGTGATGGGAAGCACTCTGCCAAAGGAGGATGATTTGCATTTGATGCAGCCACCTCAACTCTGTCCATACAGGTAGGCCATGTGATTTTGCTTACTTCGCATCTCTGAAAATTATTAATTGATTCCCTTTGTGGGTGTTCCCAATTGCAAATGTGCATTTGCATGCCTGGGGTTTCTGGAACATTTTGACAATGTTGGTGATTGTGGAGCAAAACATCAGACTACTGCAGACAAAATCTACGGATATCGTGATTTTATTTGAGATGAATGTAGCATGTTGTCAGAAAATACAGAGAGTTTGCATTCTTCTGCACATGGGACGCTCTTGGACATTCCAGCACATCAGTGACCCTAAGCACAAAGCCAAGTTAACCCTCCAGTGGATACAGCTGAATAAAGTGAAGGTTCTGGAGTGGCCATCGCAGTCTCCTGATCTTAATGTCATCGATACAATCTGAGGTAATCTCAAACAAGAAGTTCATGCAAGATGACCAAAGACATTACATAACCTGGAGGCATTTTGCCAAGACGAATGGACAGTTAAAACGCCTGAAAGAAATCGGGGCCTCATAGACTATTACAAGACTGCAATCTGTCATTGATGCTAGAGGGGGCAATACACAGTATTAAGAACTAAGTGTAAGCAGACTTTTGAATAGGGGTCTGTACATTTTGTTCTTTGTTGCCTTGTTTTGTTTTATGATTGTGCCATTCTGTTATGACCTACAGTTAAATGTGAATCCCATAAGAAATCAGACGTGTTTTGCATGCTCACTCTTGATTTCTTTACAAATGGTACATATTTTACCAATTCTCCAAAGGTTTGCAAACCTTTGAGCACAACTGTAAATCGCAGTGACCAGACTGGTCCTCCCTGAATCCCAGGTTGGTACACAATCACTTGTTTTCTGTACTTGACTAATGAGGGGCATTGAAGATAATGTAGGCCGTGAAACTGTCACCACTCCATCTCCCGTGACTTCCCTGGCCGGTGCATCGGGCTCCTGCGGTCCGCGTCTCTGAACTAAATCCACTGCCCTTTTTTGTGTTGTTACCAGATGCACCGGTTCCTTATTTGTTCATTAGCATAGTGGTAAATATGTCTGTTGGTTAGGTTGGTGTTTTGTGGGTTATTGTTCTTTTGAAAAAAACGTCATGTTGGTTTTGTTCCCGTGCCAATACATTAAATTATACGCAAGCCATTCACCTGCGTCTGACTCCAATCTCAATGCTCCTGACAGAATAACCCACCTTGTTTCGATGGTGTCACGTCTTCGCACTGGCTGGGGCCATAGTCAGGACGTGGCCAGAAGAGGTGCCTCTAGGCACCTCTATGTACTTGGGTCTCCCCAATTGGAGGCAGGTGTTGGGTAGTGCCTCCAATTGGGGAACCTATTTAAGTTGACTCTTTGCCCACATGAATGTGGTTCATTTTGGTTTGTTAGCCGTAGGCTATAGTGCAAAGACATTTGAGCTGCTTTGAGTTTGTTTCTTTGTTTTGTTCTCTCTTTATTAAACAATGGAGTACAACGACCGTTTTGCCTCTGCCATTCTGTCCATGCAACCACAGCCTTATGACAGATGGAGTCAGCAGGTGTGCCCGATATCTCAGGAGTTGTAGCCCGAGTAAAGGAACATGGAGACATGCTAGCAAACCTGGCAACAGCGATGGATCAAGTCCTCCAAGTGGTGAACCGCCTCGACAGGACTCAGAATTACGAGGAGACCATCCCGAACACCACCGCAGCACCCTAGTCTCCACTCTTTGAGGAACAGGCTCTACACATACCCCTCACTACACTGACGCAACCCCTGCTCGTTTGCT
>JACXGJ010002760.1:0-61507 GCA_016801105.1 Esox niger | reverse complement strand
CCACTTACACACTCAACCCTCAACTGGACAAATCTATAACCCCTCCCTCCACTTACACACACAACCCTCAACTGGACAAATCTACAACCCCTCCCCACTTACACACACAACCCTCAACTAGACAAATCTTGCACCTTAATTGCACCATACTGGTTTGTAATTTATTAATGCTTATAATTATTTTTTATAAATTGTTGCACAAACGGGCCAGAACAATTTCCTTGTTTGTTGAGAACCTAACTTGGCAATAAAACCCTTTCTGATTCAAGACATGCAACACAGATGTATTCCATGGAAGCATTGAAAAGAAGTGTCTACAAGCATCCGGAGAGTTAGGAAGAAACCCAACTGAAAAGGCACCCACATGTATAAACTGGACCAGGGACTTTCTGACAGGCCAGCCCCAAGATGGTGAAGGTTGGAAAAAACACCACCATCACGATGATCCTCAACCCCAGGGCCCCACAGGTGTGCATGTTCAGTCCCTGTCCGGTACTCCCATTACTGAGTACCTCCACCTGTAATCAAAACAAAGGATCATGAACTTTAAGAACTACAAAAGGGAACCCACCTCAAGCAAAAATGTGGGAAAAAGGAACCTGTCTGGTTCCGCCATACAGACAGGAAGTCCCCAGACTGGGACTTCCATGACAGTACATGCACATCAAGTGCACTGGGGCCACTGCATCACCAACATGGAACATTTCTGACACCGTGCTGAACACCGGCCTCTGATATAATGCTGCTGTATTTTCAGATTCTGCCTACACTCGGTGTATGAATTCTGTCAAATATCTACATCCATTTCTGTACAGAGCACTCTAACATTCTCTCAATGAAAATGTGTTCTTTTGTCGTTGATTATTGTCTTTTGTCCGTTACTGCATTGTTAGGAGCCTGGCACATCTGCCAGTCTGTGAGGGGTTTGAGCCTGGTGAACCCTGTCTACTAATCATTATATCTGTTCATCTTTTAAAGCCAAAGTTTTATTGGATTATCAATTATTCATGGCGCGGAGAGATAGAGCGAGATAGACACAAAATGGGTCCGGGACTAGCTAGGGAACAGCAGTTGAACTGTGTCAGCTGTGAATAGGAGATCTCGGTGTTCGTGATATGAGTTTGTCCGGACAGCTTTGATCCACTCATGTTCCCCCCGTCCCACAGGACCCTGCTGAACACAACACAACGAGAGCTCAAAGACTTCTAACCTCTCATGAAGGTCCCCACAGAGCCACCGGGTCGAAGCACTAACCAGACAGTCATGTCTAATCTTGAACCCCACACAAGAACACACTGACAGGGTGAGATGGTTCCATAAGCCACATGATGAACTAATTGAACACAAAGCTGGAAACCACAAAGGAGTCATCACGTCAGAGTTCCTAGAAATAACAGTGAAGGGTTGTGATCTTTCAAAATTCATTTTGCACTCCACGTTTTGTAGATGGATGTGTGTTCCAAACTGATGGAATACTAAGTGGGACCTTAAATAGCAGAGACCTCAGTATCACCTTAATTGGATCTGATCTGATGATGCCATTTCATACCACTGTAGACCCTGTGGATATGAACAAAGTATTAAACCCTTAACCCCTGGCCTAGGCATGCAGCATTTATTACAGAACAAAATCTGTGTAATCTGTCCTGGCTTCTTTCAAAAAGTCAAGGTTTCATCTCTCTCCCCCTCTCACATCACAACCCTCCCTCCTTTGCTATCTCTCTGCTCCATGAATAATTGATAATCCAATAAAATATTGGCTTTAAAAGATGAAGGCATATAATGATTAGTAGACGGGGGGGTCACCCGACTCAAGCCCCTCGGTCTCCAGGCTCCGTATGACATCAGCCCCATAATCCTCCTCGAAGGACTCGTGCCAGTGTGACAGATTTTATCGTCGTCTGTTTAGAGGGGATCAGGGAGCAAAAGGCTGAGGTTGATGCATGAAGCACAATGATGAGTTTGAATTGGCTCCTCAACATCCATGCACATGAACATTCCAGTAAACACACTGGCACATACTATACACACGTGCACACACTTACACAAACATACACACATTACCCTCATGTGCGTCTGCTATGCTGGCATCACAAGCATACCCCTATCGAATAAAGCTGAAAGTGTTCTGGTGTGTTCTGCTTTTGGGACTGGGTCCAGGCCATGGAAAAGCCCTTTTGGGATTGGTAGTATAGAGACTGTATGTTTCCTTTGCAGCTCTGTATTTACAGGTCAGTGCTTTCACCTGTTCACTTTGAGTACCTGGGTGTTTGTTATCTCAGGATCAACACTGGCATTTTGTCCTGATTGAGATGGAATTATCTGGTTTGTGAAGAGCATTGATGGAGACAACACCAAATGAAAGTGTTTCAAAAAGCTATGAACTTCAGAAACAAACACAGTGGCTCTCAAAAGCATTCGCTCTCATGGACAATTCCACATCATTTTACAACATAAAATCAAAATGGATTTAATTAGAAGTTATTGCCACTCACCAACACAAAAAAGTCCAGTGTCAGTTTGGACAATAAAAATCAACAAATTGTTCTAAATTAAATACAAAACATAACTGATGGCACCTTTGGCAGCAATCAAAGCCCTGAGACAATTTGGACAAGTCTCTACCAGCTTTGCACATCTGGACATTGCCATTTTTGACAATTCTTGAAAGCAAATTGCACAAGCTCTGTCAAAATAAATGGGGATATGTAATGCAATTACTGAATTTCTTTTATTTGAAATTAATGCATTAATTTTGCTCTTCATCTTTACAAAATGTACAGACCCTGACGCAAAGACCCATCCCCATAGCATGACACCTCCACCACCATGCTTCACAGTTGAGATGGTGTTCTCAGGATGAGGTGTGGTGTTAGGTTTGTGACGCGTTGAGGCCAAAAAGCTCTATTTTGGTGGCATCAGGTCAAATAATTTTGTCTTCCAGCCAACTGGCCAAGATTTGATGCTAGTTTATTTTCAACAATTGCTTTCTATTTGCCACTCATAAAGGGCACTTATGTGAGGCATCCAATTTATCAATGTAGTACATCATCTCCCAGCTCAGCCATGTTCATTAGTTCAAAGTTAATTGATCAAATGCACCGAATTACACAGCATCATCCTGCACAGCTAAATTCTTATGACATGGCACATGACATATACGTAGTAAGAATTAAGATATGGGTAACACTTTCCGATAAGGGTACATGAACTACCATTAACAAATACAGAAGTTAACATGAACGAATGATAAACAGTGACATGAAGAAACAGTATAAAATGATAACCCTTTATTTATTACTGATTTACAAATGCATTAACTAACAGTGTGTAGGGTAATTTGTTCACGTTGACACAGGACATAAACTCAGGTCGTTTTATGTGGGAACACAGTTTGTACTGTAATTGTTTAATGTTGATGCAGAACATACATTAATGTAGGTAGTTTTTTGCACAAATTAGCTATGTACTATACCTTATTCATAAGATAATCCAATTTGTTAATATGATTACAGTGTGGCAACCATTATTACTTAGGTAGGCTGACTACTTGCATCTTCAAATAGGTGTGACACGCACAAAATATGTTGTCGCATTTAGAGTTATGTATTGTTTGAAATGGGGATATATGACACACAGCATGCCAAGACGCATTAACGTTGTGATAAAAAAACCTATTCCTAAGTTAAAACATTAGTATTTTGTTGTTGAAAAATTAATATTTATTTGCATTCTTTATAATTTATTATTCATTATTCAAGGTCTGAAAACAATGCATATTTTTGGGTAATGTTGACCAGTTGTTTTTTTACAAATAACTACTCTAAATGACAATATATTTATTTGGAACGTCGGAGTAATATTGTAGGTAGTATATAAATAAAATGAAAATGAAAATTTTACTCAAACATATACCTATGAATATTAACCAGAGAAAAAATCCAGAGCTGGATAAGACACTCACTATGATTGGCCAGTAGGGGGCAGAGAGACGTGGTCACGTTGCGTTGGGACAGAATAAGATCAAATTCACCTGCGCAGTCTGGGAAGCCTTGAAGGAAAAGGCATGTTCTCTTTCTAATAATATCTCCTGTTTTCCAGAACCTTTCTATACTTTTCGATACCGAACATTTCAATACTTTCCTGTTAATGCATTTGTTAATCATAAATAAATTAAGGGTTATCATGATTATTAACTGTTTGTCATTATTCATAATTCTTTCATGTTAACTATTGCATTTTTTTTAATGGTAGTTCATGTACCCTTATTGGAAAGTCTGACAGAGATATGTAGAGCAAAAAAATGCTGACAATATAGCAATACTATTCATAATATGTATCACATAATGTAAATTAGCAGCACTGTGTAAAAGAGTAGGATGGGGAATATGAACAATACGGGTAGAAATAATGAATATTATTGGTATAGCAAGTATAGCAATGATATACATAACAATGTAAGCTAGTAGCAATTTATGGGGAATATGGGAAGATGTATTAAATATTATAGGTACAATGTGAATGGTGCACACAAAAGAACACTCAAATGTACATTGAAGTTTGTGCCCTGATGCTCTGTTAGCATCTACCAGACGGCAGCCGTGTAAACAGACCATAGCCTGGCTGGCTGTAGTTTTTTTTATGTTATGTGCTTTCCTAAAGCATTGCGTATGTTAGATGCCTTGCAGAGGGGAGATGGCAGCCGATGATGTGCTCTGCAGACTTCACCGCCCTCTGGGGCAGCTGCCGTAAGATGCTCTCAATGGCCCACCTGCAATAGTTGGTGAGAAATTTTACAGACATGCCAAACTTCTTGAGTCTCCTCAGGATGAACTCAGTTGTTTTTGGGAAGTTTTCACTGCAGAGTTCGCTTGCCTGGACCAAGTGAGGTCATCTTTGACTCCATCTATGTGTATACGGGCATTGGAACGAGCTTAGCGGGCACAATAGTGTTGAATACTAAGCGGTTGTCCACGAACAGCATCCTCACATACAACAACATCCTTTTTCCAGGAGGGAGAAAGCGGTGTGTGTCATTCGGGCAATGGCATCGTCCGTAGATTTATTGGGGATATATGCAAATTGAAAGGGATCCAAGGTGTCAGGAAGGGTGGAGCACCCCCCGAGGATACAGCCTGGAATTCCATCTGGCCCTTGTTGCTTCCGAGGGTTCACTCTTTTAAAAACTTTTTTAAAAGGTAAAAGGGCCTTACCTTAGCAGGAAGTACCTCTAGGTCTGGTGAAGTGTGTTGAATGTACCGCAACATCCATGTCCCAGCGAGAGTTAACCATAACGCAGACCCCCCCCATCCTTACGTTAACCGGACCCTGAAGATCTGTCCTGATGGTAGATAGAAAATCCAGCAGGGGTCATGGCCACGTCCGGCACCATGGAGTCCAACCAGGTCTCCACTAACGCTAGCTCACAACAGTTTGCAACGTCCCGCTGAATGTAAATCCGTGCACAAAATGTGATCTGTTCGTCCATCATATTGTCTAGGGATTGAACATTTTCTCGATAATGACGGATTGCAGTATCTTGTCCAAGATCTACGTAGGATACCGACACATTGGCCTCTCTTCTTTATCCTCTGTGGGCACATTGGTAAACAAATCAGTGGCAGGACAAAGGAATCACAGCAAGCCCTCCTGGAAGTAGTGTATACGTGCATATTCAAAGATGGATAAATTTCCAAATATGAGAAAGTAAAAACAATAAACATTGTAAACAGTAATAAGCAAAAAAATGACATACTGAACGTGGAGCCATTGTCAGTGCTATAAACCCTTTAGAGGTGCAATTGGCGTCTTGGCCTACCTAACTAGTACCCTCCTTGCCCGAGTATTATCAGTTTTTGAGGAAGGCCTATTCCGGCCAGATGACGGTTGTCCTATAAATTCTCTATTTCTCGATAATGGAGTTATATTAATATTGTGCTTTAGGGGATATTCAGTGCCTAGGAAACGTTCTTATATCTTACAATAACTGGTGTTTTTGAAGCACCTAATTCCGATATTTGCTTTAAATGTTCTATTCGTCTTCATGATGTAGGTTTAATTGGAAATTGTACCATCTGTGGGACCTTCCAGAGACCGGTAAACACCAAACAGCTTGATTGAATGGACCCCATTTGGTTGAGCCACAGCTCATTCTGGTGTGTCCTAACATTAGAACAATTAGCAGACTATATATTTCACTTTTTCATATTGTACAGGAGCCAAAACTCCTTGTAAAATCAATTTGGACACACAAATAAAATAGACATCTGGAAAACTCCTAGGGGGTGAACACATTTGAAAGCCTCTGTATTTTGTTTTGTATATAGATTGAGCTGTGATCTATCAAAAAAGGTTAGATTCAAGAGCTTCCTGTCATGTAATCCTATCCAAGTCACACCTCATCTCGTTTGTTCTGGTCCAGGACTTAATCGTGTTGACATGCAGTGGCAACTGGGCTTGAAATCCATACTCAACATATTAGCAAGCTTAATGACAATCCCTCCACTACCTCCAGATTAAGTGAGAATGAGAGGAAATATTATGCAAAAACACACCATTGCTAACTGCATAAAGAAGAGCAAGATGAAAAACAATAACAACATCAACAGTGGTTATTAAGCTCCATGATTTTGATGTTTGGCTGACTCTAGGATGCCTGTTAGAAATAAGATAGTGTTTATTTCCTACAGCTATAGACCATAGCTGACTTAATGGAGCGAACCCTGGATGTCCCTGTAGTTCACCACCAATAGGATGTTTAGGCAGTTAATTGGTCATAAATGAAACATTTATCCCTCTGGAATGTAATCCTATGTTATTGCTGTGAGGCAGTGGTGTAATATGTTTTCAATAGCCCCTAAGGGCAATATATACTGTACGTCAGATAGGTTTTATTCGGCCATAATGTGTGTAATGCTGAATGTTTTTTGGACACACGGAGGGCTTACAGTGAGCAGCTCTTGATCTATGATGTAATTTCCTGTCATTCCCCAGGTGGGCTAAATCATAACAATCTGCCCACCTGTTAGCAAATCCACACACACAGACACACACACACATACCACTAAGTGGGCTGTTACCATGTCACAATGCAAGGCATTCGCAGTCCATTAGCTACCTATGTCAGACAGTACTTCCTCCATCCACCCTTCCTGGCTGGAGTGCGGCTGAACTCCCTGTCCGTTCATTAGGCAGGCATAAAACAGCAGGCACGGTGGAGCTTTGACATCTACCACTGCGGATGTCTTGTTTGCATCCAACCTCCAAGAGCCCTCATAGCTCTTTCCTCACTAACGTCCTCTCCAACTTCTCTCGTCTTCCTGCCACTTCTCTTACTCTCCGTCCCTCTTTTGCACCCCCGCCTTCACTTTCATCCCGTGTCGCCTCTCCTCCTGCAAAACCTATCGCGGTTTGATAGGTGACAGACGACACAAACAATAGCAGCCCTCTCAAACCGGGCTCCAACACACAACAACAGCCGCCCACCCCATATACTGCTTCACACCACTGCGTGCACGCATGCACGCACGCACGCACACACAGAAAGACTGCTTCCCCACTCTTGCGGCTGCATGATGAATTACCCTCATCAATTTATTTTTGCCGGCAGCCCTCACAGGTCACTGCAGAGACTGGGTCTGACATTTCTGTTGCGTACTGTATATGCAAATACCTGCCAATCAATTAGCAGACACCCCCGCCTCTCCCCTCCACTCCCTCCACTTATCTGCACTGCCCATTGTGATTAAAACGAATTGATTGGAGAGTAAAATATACACGATCAGCCTGCTAAGCATCTAGGGTCACAAGGACACAAACGGGGGGGGGGGGGCTGAGAACAAACGGAGCTGCTTTTTTCCAGGACTCAATTTGGCACACAATCACACGCACGCACGCACGCACAGTCGGCCACCTCCATTACTTTCCCTTTATCGTGTACACAGCATCTGCAGCGTGCATGGCCATAAAACCACAGGCGAAAACGGATTGCTAAAATTCTGTCGAAAATACTATGTAGACAGAGAGCCTTATACCATGTCATGTCAAGGTTATCAGGAAATCTAGGGTGAAATGGAAAACGACTGTGGCAGCGACAATCAGGCAAATAAAAAGTCTGCATGAAAATGGCAAGGTGTAACTGTGTGTGTTTGTGCGTGGGAGGTTGTGTGCACGCGCTTGCATATGTGTGCGTGTGTAAGGTGTTATGGGTGTGAGTTGTTGTGTCTGATTGGAAAGAAAAGGATTATGTTTACATTCACCTGTGTTGAGTGTAAAATACTTATTTGATGAACAGGGAGGTTGGCTGACTCAATATCTGGGAGTATTTACCTATGAAAAAGTTCCATGGGTCCGCAAAGCATGCATTCACCATCTATCGGTTGTGATCTTAACTGGTTTCACCTATTACATCTGGTATAAATATACATCTTCACTTTGTTCTTGAGGGAGATGTTGATGTTAAAAAGTTAATTAGTTATTTCTGTAAAACAACAAAAACAGAGAATTATGACTACATCACAAGGGTGAAATGCCCATTTAAATAATTCAAGTTTGCATAAGAAATATTTGAAGTGGGGAAAATGTTTGACCAAATAACCTTCCAGTAGCCTATTCATAACCAATATGAATTCTTGTTCAACCACATATATAAATAGACCAATCAGCCATAACATTATGACCATGTGCCAAATATTGTGTGGGTCCCCCTTTTGCCGCCAACAGCCCTGACCCATCAAGGAATGGACTCCACTAGACCTCTGAAGGGGTGCCGTGCTATCTGGAACCAAAACGTTAGCAGCAGATCCTTTAAGTCCTGTAAGATACGAGGTGGGGCCTCCATGGATCGGACTTGCTGGTCCAGCACATCCCACAGATGTCTTTCCCATCAGAACATTGCCTAAAGCATCACACTACCTCTGCCAGCTTGCGTTCTTCCCATAGATCCATTTGTTCTCCAGGTAAGCGTCGCACACACACCTGGCCATCCAGGTGATGTACAAGGAAACATGATACATCAGACCAGATCACCTTCATCCATTGCTCCGTGGTCCAGTTCTGATGCTCACGTGCCCATCGTAGGCTGTAGACTTTCATCAGTGGACAGGGGTCATCATGGGCAACTTGACAGGTCTGCGACGACGCAGCCCTGTATGCAACAAAATGCAATGCACTGTGTGTTCTGTGTGTTTCTATCAATACCAACATTAATGATTTGAGCAATTTGAACTACAGTACCAAGTCTGTTGGATCGGACCACACAGGCCAGCCTTTGTTCCCCACGTACCCTGTCGCCGGGTCACCGCTTTTCCTTCCTTGGACCAATTTTGATAGTTTCTGACCCCGCAAGGGCTGCAGTTTTGGAGATGCTCTGAACATCTAACAATCACAATTTGGCCCTTGTCAAAGTTGCTAATATCCTTATGTTTATCCTTATCCCTATCCTTACATTTTTCCTGCTTCTAACACATCAACTTTGAGAACAGAATAGTCACTCACTGCCTAACATATCGCACCCACTGACAGGAACCATGACGATGGGAAAGTGTGATTCACCTGTCAGTGATCATAATGTTATGGCTGATCGGTGTATGTATATATTGTAAATTAAACAACTGTATATGTGGATTTGCAGAGGCATTCTAAAGACTTTTTTTTTTTAACTGAAAGATGTAATGATTCACAGAGGGAATCACCGCATTTCAATCATTGTCACAGATAGCAATAGCACTGAAATACATTGTACCCTGTTCATCGTTCTAAATCATATAGCTATCCCATGATATTACTTTTCACCAAAATGTTCTGACACTACTGCCCATTAGACAAATTACACAACACTTTGGATCATTTATAGAAGGCCATATCCTATGATAAACAGATGAGGTGATTTGCGAGCACAAGCCGATTCATCAATGAAATGTGCAGATCCTGTAATAACAGTCAGTTTGAAGTGTAGAAAATGAGACGCAGGGATGGATTCATTAGGGGATGTTCATTCAACAAACAACCTGTTGAGCTGTCAATGCCTATTAAGGAGCCTACCCATACGTCCGTTGAGAGAGTAATTAAGTCCTGAATGCTAACTACCACATCTTAAAAAACACGTATGCTCCCTGAAAGAGAGTTATGTTATTGGATCACTGGATACCTGACGAATATGCTGCGTTTTCCCGCTTTAAAATATTGACTAATAATGTGAATAAAGCACTCCCATAGGCCTAATCAATGACATGCCAGTAGTATTTTTCGGGGTATGTAAACTGACATTAATAGGTAAAATATATGGATATTTACAACAAAGTGGATATACTTTTTAGCACTTTTTTTGAGTACAGAGACCTTGTGAGTTTTTGTCTTATGAACACAATGAATACTTCTTTCTGATTTACTGCATACAGGCAGGATTGTCAGTGTGCTCAATGTCAGATTTCGCAGGTGAATTACTCCAAGCTCACTCTGAGATAAATAATCTTGCTTTTGAAACCCATCTCGTGAATGCACAATATTAGGCTGGAAACATGCCTCAATCTATAAAACATAGACCTCAATCTAGAAAACTCCTTGTGCTAGCCTATTATTCAAACCATAACTGGAGGCACTGCAAATAAACAAGGCATATAGAGTAGGCAGCCCAAGTAGGAAATTTACTTTCTAATAATAGGTTCATACATATTCAGCCTCTCAAGACTACTGCCAATGGAATTATCAAAACATGCATTCATTTGCTAGCTAGATAGCTACCATAATCAATAGCTACATACATATACTACCATTCTAAAGTTTTTTTTTTAAATGACATCAAATTGAATAGAAATACAGTGTAGACATTGTTAATCATGTTGGAAATGACTACTGTGACTGGAAATGACTACTGTGACTGGAAATGACTACTGTGACTGGAAATGACAGATTTTTCATGGAATACCTTCATACATGTAGAGGCCACATTCCGTCCTGACTAGTTGAGTATTTAAAGTATCTTTCTTCTGAACCTCGTCAGTCTATTCTTGTTCTATTTCGTGTGAGAAATAACCAAGAAACTGAAGATCTTGTACAACGTTGTGCACCACTCCCTTCACAGAACAAGCAAACTGGCTCTAACCAGAAAAGAAAGAGTATTGGGAAGCCCTGGTGCACAACTGAGCATGAGGATAAATACAACACAGTTTCCAAAAAAGTTGGGACGCTGTGTAAAATGTTAAAAAAAGAACACCAGCAACGAGTTAAAAAAATGGGACAGGGGCATGTTTACCACTGCATGGCATCACCTCTTCTTTTAACAATACTCAGTAAGCGATTGGGAACACAGGAGGGTTTTGAAAGTGATTAGTATTCCCATTCTTGCTTGATATAGGACATTTGCAGCTCAACAGTTCAGGGCCTCCATTGCCATATTTTTCATTTTAGAATGTGCCAAATGTTTTCAATGGGTGATTGGTCTGGACTGCAGGCAGGCTAGTTTAGCACCTTGACTCTTCCTACGGAGCCATGCTGAATACATGCAGAATGTGGTTTGGCATTGTCTTGCTGAAATAAGCAAGGTTTTCCCTGAGAAAGTCGTCATCTGGATAGTAACAAATGTTGCTCCAAAAACTGTATATGTTGTTCAGCATTAAATGGCACCCAAACCATGTGCACTAATGCGCCCCCATACCATCACGGATGCTGGCTTTTGAACAGTGTGCTGATAACAAGCCCAAGGAAGTCGCTCAAAAATTTCCACAGGAAAGTTTTCCACTTAACCTTAGTCCATCTCAAATTAACTCGGGCCCAGAAGGAGGCAGCATTTCAGGATCTTGTTAATATATGGTTTCTTCTTTGCATGGTAGAGTTTAAAGAGTTTTAACGGGCATTTTTGAATGCAGCAACATACTGTGATCACAGACAATGGTTTTTGTAAGTGTTTTGCTGAGCCCATACAGTAATTTCCACTACAGAATTGTGTTTTAATGCAGAGGGGCCGAACATCATGTTACTGACATGTTGCCAATTTAACTGTTGCCAAATAACCAAATTAGTTGTGATATGTTCCTCCAGGTTTAAATTTTTAGCATTCGTTTCTTGTTTCCTCTGTTCCAACTTTTTTTAAACGTGTTGCTGACAACAAATACAACGTGTGCTTCTATTTATCAAGAAACAATAAAATGTCTCAGTTTCAACATTTGATATATTGTCTTTGTACTGTGTTCCTTTAAATCTAGAATTTAAATGATTTGCATATCTTTGCATTCTGTTTTGGTTTATATTTTAAACAACGTCCAAATTGTTTTGGAAATGGGGTTGTACTTGTGTCTAGTTTGAGAAACAAATGCCTCACAGGTCCTCAAAATGTTAGCCTTGATAAATAGTACCCGCAAAACACCATTGTTTAGAGAAGAGGCGACTCCAAGATGCTGGTAGAGTTACAAAGAAAAAGCCATATCCCAGACTGGCCAATAAAAAAGATAGATTAAGAAAGACAAAAGAACACAGACAACGGACAGAGAAAGATTGGAAAAAAGTGGACAGACAAATCTAAGTTTGAGGGGTTCGGTTCACAAAAAGAACATTGGCCAGGTGCAGACCAAATATAAGGATGCTGGAAGAGTGTTTGACACCATCTGTCAAGCAGGGTGGAGCCAATGATGTGGTCTGGTGTTGGTGAAGTGGGAGATTTCTACAGGGTAAAAAGTATCTTGAAGAAGGAAGGCTATCACTCAATTTTATAGCGCAATGCCATATCCTGTGGCTGGTGCTTGATTGGAGCCAATTTCATCCTACAACAGGACAATGACCCAAAAAGCACAGCTTCCAACTATGTAAGAACCATTTAGGTAAGAAGAATCAGCTGGTATTTGGTCTATAATGGAGTGGCCAGCACAACCCCCGGATCTCAACCCTATTGAGCTGTTGCGAGAGCAGTTTGACCGTATGGTAGGTAAGTGCCCATCAAGCCAATCCAACTTGTGGGCAGTGCTTCAGGAAGCACGGGGGGAAACTCTTCAGTTCACGTTGACAAATGGACACTTAGAATGCTGAAAGTCTGCAAGGCTGTAATATCTGCATATGCAGTATTCTTTCAGGAAATGGAAGATTGAAAGACAATTCTTATCTCATTATTTCTAGGTCAATGACTATATATCCTATTCATTTTGTTGTATTTCCTAAACAGACTCATTTCATGAATGTTTTCATGGCAAACAATTTGTGACCCCAAACATTTGAACAGTAGTGTATGTTGATTAAATGAACTGTAAATCTCCAGATTGCATGGTTTAAAGACAGAGTCAACTGGGGATAGCTTGTAGCAACAGAAACAGACATACTGAAATATGTTTAACTACAAACACTTACTAGATTGATAAGCAATAAAAAAACTGTTCATCTACCCTTGGATGTTTGTGTTGTTTTAGGATATCATGGGGAGTTCATTTATTTTTAACTATTCTCCAACAAAGTATAAGGTTATGGCCAGCAATGTTTGCTCCTGAGAATGCATTTAAGCATTGCGTCATCAGCTTGTGTGATGTGGATCCACAAGGAAGAGATTTATTCTCATTTCTAGAATGAAATACTGTACTAGGCAAGCGCATCTTAATTGTAGAATTAGTATTAAAAACCTTTCCCTTTTTATATATTTTGGCAAACATTTCTAAAAAATGGTTTTGCTAGGTCATTCTGGGGTATTGGGTGTAGATTAATGGAAAACATTTTTATTTTCTCATTTATAAACTCAGTTCATAACACAAAAACGAATTGTAAAAACAGACGGGGATGGGCTTCTTTATATTTTGCTCAGGCATGCGTCTTGAAAATCAAGCAAAATCCTCAAAAGGCTGATTTGGATGAGGAGTCAAGTGGTCAGGTGATGGTGCTGTTATCCCCAGTCCAGTACAGGTTCAGGTGAATGCCAGTTGACAGGTGGTTGACAGATAAGAAGCTTTCATCCTGGTGGCTGTGGCCACAGCCTGACTTTGGACAATGCTTATCAGACACTGTCTTTTTTACAGTGCTCAACACAATCCGAAAAATAGTTGAAGTGATGAAATATATTGTGAAGATCAGAAGACCATTCCTGTGTGATCTTCTGTATAGAGAAAAATATATTTGTTTTCTTTTATTCAGTGTCTGGTCTTGTCCACTTAACTGTTAGGAGTGTCGCACAGCTTTTGACGACTGAAGAGGGAAATTGAAGACATAGATGCATGTTCTAGAGTGTTTTCCTTCAGTGATCGCATCATATCATCAATCTGAAATAAATTTGGTTCTACAAATCACGGTTGAATCATTTTCCTTTGTGTCTTTGTTTTTTATTCACTCACAGGCCCATATTCTAATTGCATTCACTATTTTCCCCACCACTCCCTTCACTGTCTCTCTTCCTCCACTCCATTCTTAGGGTCTCTCTGCCTCTTCTCCCGCCTTACAGCTCTGTGGGTTTGTCTCTGCTCAACAGAGTGAGATGGATGTACATCACTGTTCCTAGGGAACACTGTCTTGTACATGAGTCAGACCTCCAAATCAGTCTCGTACTGAGTTAAGGTTTACTTTGAAGAATCTACAATATGAAATATATTGAGATATGTTAAACACATTTCTGGTAAAAATAACTTTTTTGTATAGACCTATTCTAACAGTTACAAAAAGTGTTTTACTCACATTTTTTTTAAAAATACATTCACATTTTATATAAAAAGTAAAACTGAAAACAAAACATACAACCACAATGATAAAATATTTGTAAAAGACATCTTATAAAATTTGTTCTTAGGTAAGATTTAATAGAATGCACCAATATAGCATCTCTGACATTTCAGGGTAGGTTGTTTCAGAGTCTAAGGGCCCACATAGCAAAGGCCCTGTTCCCTTTAGTTCAGTCTAGACTGCAGGACAGCCAGAAATCCTATTAGAGCTGATCTGAGAGGCCTAACAGTGCAGTATGGGTTGAGCATGTCACTAATGTAATCAGGTAGCAGACCATGTAGTGCCATAAAAGTGATAATCTGAATTTTTGTATCGACTCTGAAATTCACCAGTAACCAATTAGAGCTGCCAATACTGGAGTTATATGAGGCATGTAAACAACGCATTACAGTAGTCTAGGCGAGATGAAATTAGAGCATGTTTCATTATCTCAGTGTCCTCAAAAGATTGCCATTTTATTTTGTCAATGTTTCTAAGTTGGTAAAAGCATGACTGCACCATTTTAATGTGTTATATTCAAAATGTAAGTCAGGATCAAAGACAACTCCCAAATGTTTGGCCACAGGCAAAATATTGTTTGCATGAAATCCTAGAGCCAACCGAACTCCCTCCAAAATAGTTGGGGGGCCAATAATATAAACTTCGGTTTTATGTGTTAAAATGATTGGATGTCCAGTGTGTAACACCTTCCAGGCAATTATGCAGAACACACAACTTGCTCAAGTCATTTGGCTTAATTGACAAATACAAATACATTCGGCATAACAATGAAATAATTATACTACCTAACGGAAGCATATAAGAGAAAACAGGATTTGCCCCAGGATGGAACCCTGCGGAACATCACATATGACAGACACAGAGGATGAATTGTTAATGGACAGTACAAATGCTCAATTTGACAGATATGACTTGAACCAATCGAGTGCAATCCCTAAGATCCCAACCCAATTTCTAAGTCTGTCAATTGAAATGTTGTGGTCTATAGTGTTGAAAGCTGCGCTAAGATTCAGTAGCAACAAGACTGAAAATTCTCCAGAGACAGCATTCAACAACAAGTAAGATTTAACCTTAACAAAAGCAGTTTCAGTACTGTGTTTCTGACAAAAGCCTCACTGGAGTTTCTCAGAAACAAAATTGTGTTCCACCACCAGTAAAAGTTATTTTGCAACTATTGTTTCAGAAATTTTTAATGAGAAGGGCAGCTTGGAAATTGGCCAGTAGTTATTAAAAACAGAGGTGTCAGGATTAAGTAGCCACCCTTTGCCTTGGTGACAGGTTTGTACACTTATAGTATTGTATTCCCTCAACCATCCTCATGAGCTAGTCATCTGGAATGCATTTCAATTAACAGGTGTGCCTTGTTAAAAACAAATTTGTGGAATTTCACTCCTTAATGCGTTTGAGCGAATCAGTAGTGTTGTGACAAGTTGGGCTCTATACAAGACCAATATTATGTCTGTACTATTATGTCTGCAAATATTATGGCAACAACAGTTCAAATTGGCAAAGTCCATCCTTATTTTAAGACGCTTAAAGGTCAGGCAATTCTGAAAATGTCAATAGGTTTCTTCAAGTGCATTCGCAAAAAACTAAAAGTGCTTGAATGAAACTGTCTCTTATGAGGACTGCCACAGGAAAGAATTAATTCATTAGACCAGCACATATTTTTTATTCATTTGGATAGTGGGTCATTTCAGGCAGTAACGCAAAAAAGGTGAACATCTTGATAACGGGTGTTGACTTTCAATACCCACTGTATATGTACATACAGGTGAACATTTAAAGAAAAAACTTGAATTCATGAGTGGAGGAACATAAATGCAATTAAGGACATCCTTTCAACCTCTGTGGCATGAACATAAATGCTGAGCAGGCCCAGTTGGCCAGAACATTCAGTTGACCAGAACCTTCTGAAAAAGCTCTGAATCCAAGATTGTATATGACTAAAGGGTAATAATGTACTGCACACTGACATTTTCATTGGGTAAAATCCCAACAGGAAAATATGTTGGATAAAGAGGTGGAAGGGAGGGTGATAAAACAAATAAAGCTACCATATCTCCATTGTTGTCACACATTTTCCAACTCTAGGGATAAAGCTTCACAAAAATCACACTGACCCCTACTTGTAGGGGCTAACTTGTGTCTGTCATCCCCATCAATGTAAACTCTTGTCTAGGTATGTAGAACATCCCAGGGTGTCCTTCTAGGATGCTAGACTGACAATTCCATTTCTATTCAGTACATTCAGGAAGTAAACAGAAATTGCAGACTGCCTTGGTTGATAAATGCTGACAGGATGAAATGCCATAGAAATGATTGGGTTCAAAAGTGACCACGACAGTGAGGAATGGCTTTTTGAGTAGAAGTGATGCTTTCAAAGCCAGTGATGATGGGTGTGAAATGAATTCATAGAAATTGACAAAGGAGTTTAGTGAACAACCAAAAAATGTATGCAAGCTTCAAACACTGTGATAGAAAGGACACTTAAGAAGAAGCTATAAATTTATGCAGTGGCAGTTAACTGTATTTATTGTCTTAAAAGCTTACAGTGGATTGTTTCCTATGAAAATTGGATATAGGATAATATTTTCAGCACTTTTGTTTTACATTTTTGTTCTGGCCACCCCCTGTGCAAACAGACGGACATGCTCTGCAGGTAGTAACATCAAACCTCTGCAAACAAAGTGCAAATGGAAAAGACTGCAATTCCCCAAACAAAGTGAAGGCTGGCAGCACACAGCTACACTGAGCCCCACAACTTGGTCCTTTGAGGTAGAGAGAAGGTGAAGGACATAGAGATTGAGAGAGAGGCAGGATGGAAGGGAAGAGAGAATACTGGAGAGGGAGTCAGTGGATACTATTTCAGGTACATTTCCAATTCCAAAAGAAACTTGGTCGCTGCGTCAAATGCAAATAAAATCAGAATGCCATGATGTGCAAATCATGTATCCCTGTATTTCATTGAAAATAGTACAAAGACATACCAAATGTTGAAACTGAGAAATGTTATTGTTTTTTAATTATGACTTGTACGCTGATATGCCGGATAGCTAATTTTCTCTGAGGATGCGGTGTCCATGACTCCCAAAAATATTTAAAAATCTTGGTTTGTTATTCACTGAGACAGGACAAGTTTTCCACTTTGCCTCAGTCCATCTTAAATGAGCTTGAGGCCAAAGAAGGCGGCAGCGTTTCAGGAGCTTGTTTATATATGGTTTCTTCTTTGCATGGTAGAGTTTTAACTGGCATTTGTGGATGCAGCGATGAACTGAGTTCACAAACAATGGATTTCAAACAATGGAGTGTTCCGGAGCCCATGCAGTGATTTTCACTACAGAATCGGTTCTGTTTTTAAGGCAGCGCCACCGGAGGCCCGAAGATCCCAGCCATCATGTCACTGACTTGTTGTCAATAACCTAATTAGTTTTGAGATGTTCCACCAGGTTTTTTTATTAGCATTACACAACATTTCCAGTCTTCTGTTGCCCCTGCCACAACTTTCTTGAAATGTGTTGCTGGCATCAAATTCAAAGTGAGCATATATATCAAGAAATAATAAAATGTCTCAGTTTGATATGTTGTCTGTAATATTATTGAATACAGTGTTGATATGCACATCATCACATTCTGCTTTTATGTACATTTTACACAGCATCCAAACTTTGGAAAAGGGGTTGTAAATGATTGTTAACCGGGGATACTTTTCTCTTAGTGCATACTACTTTAGTACTAGTATGGTATCCCAGTATAGTAATTTAGATGGAACATAATCCTAGATTAAACATAATAACCAACCCATATGTAAGTATATAAAAATAGATTGTGAAAATGTATAACTCTGAGACCCTCCGAAATCTGTATCTTCAACTATAACTGCACATTCATAGTGTATACCTGTATGAGAAATGTTTCTTAGGGAAAATAAGAATATATAAAGTACAATCCCTGAAGTAGCCCAAATAATAAATGTATATTTGTCTTCACAGTCACCAGCTCCTGGTGAGGATATGCGTCTAGGATGATATTGTGACACTGTCTACTGCTATGCTGCCAACCCCAGGCTTTTTCTAATGAGCCTTGTCATTAAGCAGATACAGACTCACAGCAGAAGGAGAAATTACACTCAACAAAGAGACAATGTAAGGACAAACTGTGTATATCTGGGGGAAAATGTTAACCAACTGCAACATTCATTTTACATTTAAATATCCTTAAAACTGGGTCTTTTGTACCATTTGAGCTAAGGCACTAAACCAACTTTGTCTAACATGCTTTCAGATATACCAATTTATAGTTAGTAAACGTTTATTGACTGTGACTATTAATTAACGGCATTTACATAATTAGCTATAATTAACCCTAAATCAGAATCTCTTGAAACATTCAAGCTAGAGGCCAAAGCAACTTTGCCTCACATGTTTAAAATAAAAAACACTCAACCCTGAATATGAAAAAAGAAAATCCCAGCTTGAATCGCAATGAAGTAGCCCAAATAATAAATGCATGTTTGTCTTCACAGTCACCAGCTCCTGGTGAGGATATGCGTCTAGGATGATATTGTGACACTGTCTACTGCTATGCTGCCAACCCCAGGCTTTTTCTAATGAGCCTTGTCATTAACCAGATACAGACTCACAGCAGAAGGAGAAATTACACTCCACAAAGAGACAATGCAAGGACAAACTGTGCATATACCCTCTGTGGAAGATATTAACATAAATGTTACATTAAAATATCAACATTTGAGTTCATTTGAAATGTTCAAAACGGAGTTGCTAAAAACAGATTTTAAATTGTTTTAATATACAGAAACATAGTTTGATTGGGAATCCAGTTGATAGACAGCAATAATATAAACTAACAATATCTGAAAATGAAAAAATATATATAATAATCCTCAATGCGTATTGTAGCTCTCTGGTGTTGTTTTTATTTGCTGAAAATGCTTGGGAGATAATACATTAATAAAATGAAAAACATGTGGCTTCAAGTGACTGTAGTATATAGGCAATACATTGCCAACCCTACTTTAGATTTCTTGAACATCTCCACTAGTGCTGTGCCAATACCATTATTTAATGTATTTTTTCACAATTTTGTATGGATATTTTATGATCTCTAGAATCAATGTTTATTTATTTTACTGTCGACAGCCATCTTTAAATTACTGTAGCGGTTGCTGAACGAGCATGTTTCTTAGCTGTGTAGTGGCTTTATCACAAAATCAACCTGATAAAATTGCTTGTTACTGTATTCCTGTTACTTTTTATGTAAGAAGATATGGTTTGTTGTGCGGCGATACAAAGTTAGAAACATCCTTGCTCTTTAAAGCGATAATGATGTTGAGGTGAGTAAGAAATAAACTGTATCTCTAAGTTGTGTTGTCCATACTTTATACGTGCCATTTTGGGGTCTAAAGGGTTACATTTAGAAGTTCTATGTCATTTCAAATTGAGTGGTTTGTTTTTTTAATAGGGGTTGCCGATTGGGGATTAGCTAGAGATTGTCCTTCAAAGAATATAGCCTAATATTATTTTTGGTTCTCTTTAGAACTTCAGTAAGTATCATTATTCAGTTGGGATATTGTGATGAATTATGATGTATTGAATCGTAACATCGTGGTGTATATCGTATCGCAAAATACTTGCCAATACTCACCAATACTTTCTACAGACAGTTAGTCATTTTCAAAAGTTGCTCTCAACAAAACATGACAATATCGTGCAGGGTTCAAATTGATTTCTGTAGGTCAAGACCCTGAGGTCTGTAAACCAATGACAACCTCTTGCAATTCTCAAAGGCCTGTTAAATACAATAACTTGTACAATGATTTGGTTGGACAGTGATCCTCCGTCGGAGAGCACATTACAGCTACAAATTGAATATTATTCCATGCAAAACTATTCCACACATTTCTGGTAATAATTTCTCTCAAGAGTATTCACCCCACTGAACTTCTCCACATTTTGTTGTTATAACATGAAATCAAAATGGATTTAATCAGGAAATTTTGCTACTGATCAAAACAAGTCTAAAATGTCAAAGTGAAGAATAAAATCTTCACTTTCAATACCAATATAAAACAAAATAATTTGTGGCCTAAGTGTTCACCCACTTTGCTAATGACAGTTGTGCAACTCCCTACCTCATCCACTATTGGTCTGCCTCAATAATCACCAGCTTCTATGGTGAGGACGTGACTGGCTACCTCAGATGCCTCAGGTTCTCGATAGCCAGAAGATTGGGAAGTAGCTCCTCACTCTCACTGTCACAGTCTGACACATCTCTTTCATATTCAAACTCATTGTAAGAGTTACAAAAACAACTCAAGAATCTCTTTGTATGAAAATGTAATAGGCCAGCTAGGTAGATGAAACATGTATATTGAATAATTAGCCAAATGTGCGACAGCCAAAGCTGGAGTGACAGTCAGGCCACAAAAGGTACCAGCAAGTGTCACTTGTATCAATAAAACATAAGCTAATCATCAGACAACGGATATTATGGAAATCATTATTTGCTATTATTCATATATCATAACTGCTTATGGAATTATTGAATTCTGATTCTTACATACTTAGTAATGGGCCCATATGGTTAGTCTAAATTGTTTTGTTTAATAATTTGCTGTTTTCTGTGTGTAATAAATTTAGGGCGAAAATGTGCTGATTTTATTTTTCACTGACAATATGGACTTTTTGTGTTGATCAGCAGCAAAAACTTGATTTCATTACATAACACATTAAAATGTGGAAAAGTAAAAAGATGGTGAACAGTTGAGACCCACTGTAAATACCAATTATACAGCATGTAACTGTATGATTGCTATGATCAATACACATAATTTTGTATGATTGCTATGATCAATACACATAATTTTAGCTAAACACTTCTGATAAGAGAGCTTATATTTAGAAACTAAACTCTTACTGGTAAAGTTGAATATCTAAATTAATGTCATCAGGACTGTAGGCGAAGGAATCATATCAAAGAATATTTTGTGAATTCCAACTGCTACCATTCTTTTTAATCACGGATTTATCAAGTTGTCTGAGAACACGTTCTCATTCACCCGCAACGGCCCATTGTCATCGAAAATATGTGGTTGTTTCTCACCTTTCCAAGAAGCGTCAGTGTGCAGCCGTTATCTGTCCAACATTTTTCAGATCCATCCAGGTGTGGTGAGGCCTTTTGGTAACCCTGGTGGCTAACCTGGCAGTGAGTGAGTTTGCAGTCGTCTACAGATTTCGGGAAAAACTGGGGTGCACCTGCCGTGTAATCTCCAGCTAAATTAGAGTAAATTAGTTCAGTAAATCAAAAATGTTGTAATTCTATTTTGTTGCACACCAAAGACGCATTGGACTGAGCATTTCATTAGTGTACGCTTTTGCGATAGGTAGCAGTTTGCTAACTTACGTTACATGCAGCCAGTCAGCCAGTCAAAAGTCAAACAAAACATCCACTCAAACTAGCTAGCTGACGTTATCGGAACAAGGTCAACCATTAAACTGATAGATTATATTTTTAAATGTAATCAAACCAGAGATGAACATCTTAACGTTAACTATATATCCAACGTACCTACACTTCCCATCCAGTACTGTAGGAGTCTATCCTCGGACAAGGGCTCTCTGGCAAATCCAGGTAAATAGCAGGGTTAAGACAGAAGGGGCGCACAATAATGTACCGATCAAACGTAAGTTATCTATATAACGATAATACTTAATTGCAGGAAGTGTCGCTGAATAATCGACTAACACCGTTTTAACTGTTTCACGATTTTAAAAAAATGAAAATGAGTCTAATAGCAATGTGAAAAATATAGCACAGTTTGTTACGGGGGCGTGGTCAAAGTGCGAACATTTTGTATATTTACTGGTAAGCAAGAGAGGGCACATCTGGCAAATTGGTAACCATATGGATAACGCCCGTGAAGTGTTTGCAGCCCTAACATTGTCATGCATTGGGTCAGAATAAGATCCGCAAGCACATTATCCAAGCATACTTTAACTAGCTATATCGTTTTGCCAGTGTTGTCCATGCCATTGCATATTTTCTTGCAGGGCAAGAGCAGAATATTAAAGCTGATTAGGAAAAATGAACAGCCAGGGATTTCAAGTATTGATTACTTACCATTGTCTTTTGTCCTCATTAGAGTTGTGTGGCTGACATTAGTGTTTAAACATCAAACTTACCAAAATTGTACATACTGTATGTTTGATTACAGAATGCAATGAGAGCTGGGTGCATTCTGATGACCATTCGGCCTTCAGCTTATGTTTGGGAAACAGAGACAACCTACACCAATGTTTGGATTGATGGTTTGTTGCATTACCTTTTCATTTTGGAAGTATGTGTCCCTGCATGGCTTCTTCCCTCATTTGAATAGGTGATATGCTCACTCTACCCAAGAGTGATGGTAGATGCCTTTAACCTGGAACGGTTGGAATCGTCCGGGGCATTGCCCCCCCAGTGCCCCGTGTCAGAAAAACGCGCCCGCAAAAGTGCCCTGTTGGCTGCCCCTAAGGTAGATAAAACATGATAAAGTGCCCTCTACAGTGTCCCATCGTACGAGAAAACGTGATGCAGTGCCCTAATGCGAGCCATTCCATTGGAGAAATTGTGATGCAGTGCCCTCTAGGGTGCCCCTGTTTGTAGGGAAATGTGGTTGTGTCCACCAAGGTGCTCCGATTCGGCTGAAAAACACGATGAAGTGCCCTCTGGGTGCCCTACAGGTGGAGTATATGTGATGCAGTGCACTAATGTGTCCCCTTCTATTCGAACAATTGTGATGCAGTGCCCTCATGGGTGTCTATGTGTGAGGAAATATGATTGTAAACAAAAAAATTGTCATGCAAGTAGATGTCCTAACCGACTTTACATGAAATCTGTGGAGTGGTCGGAAATCTAGTTTCAATGACTTCAACCTATTTGTATGTAAACTTCCAACTTCAACTGTACAACTCATTCTCAGGGACATTGTGTGTGTGTGTGTGTGTGTGTGTATGAGAGAGAAAATGAGTGAGTCACATAATAACCCAATTTTAATCTTAACCAGGGATGGGAACTGCATCATACTTTTCTGGGCGCTGGTGCCCCCCCCCGCCCCTCAGACAGCCTGAGTCCGCCACTAGTTGGATCTGTTTTCAATATCTGCATTTATTGTATGTTTGAGCTTAAATATTTATAAAACCACATCCTCGTGTATGCCAGCAAAGGTTCAGCTTTCCCTCGTTGAATAAATTATGTTTAAACCCAATTGGCAGTACTTGGTTACAAATTGTCCATTCATGGAGAACAACACTTTGTGAGACTTTGTAATTTTGTCAAAAGATTAGTATGTACATTATTAGAAAGATACATCATTTAGTAATAGGTTTTGATGCAAAGGTAGAAGAAATATTAACAAAATATTTTTTTTCAGAAAGTGTGAAAGGTGCCTCTTCATTGCCTGAAGTTCTAGTGGCAAACATACAACATCAAGCTGCTAAAAACTCAAATCCATAGAGGAAAGGTATGTTTAAAATAAATAACAAATATGCTGAAGCAGTACGTGTCAATGTGGAAATGTAAAACTGCAAAAACTCTGCTGGCTCTAATGATCACTAATGATCTCTTAGATTTCTGTATTCCTAAAGACATGGCCTGAAGTACAGCTTCAAGGACACAACACATTTAACAAACCTTTGAAAGCAGGAGGACATGCTCTCCATACTGGTTTTAGATTAGGGACTTTTGTTTGAGGGGGTCCTAACATCACATTTCTGAATCATAAATTACATTGATGAAACCAAATACATCATTATTGTACAATTTTTAATACTCTTACATGTATGCTCCTGAAAATACTCTATATTACGCAACCAACTGGAGCACAGATGTCCAGGGATGGGGTTGGACTACCCTGAGAGAAATATAGTCTGATACCATATGATAAGTGTGGATGATTACATAGGTCACTTCAAATAAAGGTTTCTTATGCAATAATACTAAGTAATAGTACATGTGCAAATAATACATTTTAATAAAATTCTGAATTGCTATTTTCCAGAGTTAGTAAAAAATACAATTACAATATCACCAAATAGAATATTATTGCAATGAAGTGGAAAGCGTTTAAGTGTTATTAAACATAACTGGTACAAAAAAAGCGCTGTTTTTTTAAATTGAAGAATTGAGTCGTTTGAAATGTGATCTCTCTCTGAGTCCCTGTGGAAGGTATCTGAAAGAGATTTCGCATACTGTTATCAGCGTTCTTTCCACGCACCGGAAGATGAGTTATGTTGCGGTCTTCTGGAGTAGGAACCGCAGTGCGACAACCTATTAGGTATTAAGCCAGTGTCCTGCCCTTCGGCAGGGCTGCCCTTTGTATTACATACAGTATAGGTCCTAAGCTTGAAAACTTACCTATCCAAGTGAATCGGCTTGTCCAAACGTTTGACTGGTTCTGTACATTTTCAAATTGGTCTTAAATTAAATAGTTCAGGTGATCTAGCGGCCTACAAGAATATGAGATGTTGGGGGCCCCCAGGAGTTTTGAATATCACTGCCATAGGATCCCTTTTTCAAAACTGGCAGGCACGACAGCTTGGGATGACCACTCTGTTCCTTCGTCCCCGGGTTCAATACTGCCAAACGATATGGTGCACGTCGCAACTCCTTCTGGTTTGTGCCTGGATCCTGCAGACCATCCGAAGCCGTCATGACAATTCTGACAAGCCCCAAAGTCCCCTCATCCACACACGTTCCATGTACATCATCCTGGACACATCTTTATGGGCCTTGACAATAGCACTTTTACTCCAGGTCAGTTGTCAGTTTAGAAAATACCACTCATATCAACTACTGTTTTAGATACTGCTTTAAATATAAAAAATATAAAGCTTAATCTAAATGTTTAGGCAATCATTTCTAAACATTTGTAGAATATATCAATCAATGTAATTTCCATAATGAGCTACAGGCCAAGTCATTTTTGTCATGTGTGATCTATCCCAAAGCAAAATGTTTGTGTATTTATGGACAATGTCTATACTAATTTGTTTAACAGTATCCCATGAACCATACGAACTAGTCACCAAAACAAAATTCTTTCACTTGTCAAACTTGGTACAAAGTGGCACTTTAAATAAATGTTCCATTTTACCATTCAAGCACTTTTAAGTTTCTAGCAAGCTGTCATCTGACATGTGCTTTTCTACTGCCTGACTAGCAGAGTTACAGTTGATGGAAAACGAACCCAAACTACATAGTTATGTCAATTTTAATGTACTGTATACTTTTCTATTTAAATGGTGGCTGATATTGAAAGAGCTATAATCCAGCAGTTTTTCCCTTACTGTAATACATCAGAGTGGGCTTCTTTCTGCCCTTCATCTAGGAATGGGATGTTTGATTATGATGTTATTGATAACTACCTATTACATTTTCCAATCAGCTTTCTGACAGCCTGACTTGCTGTCTTTTCATCCCTGAAGAGCCTATAGTATGTCAGCTGCACTCGGGAGAAACCTCTCATTATATTGATAAGACCCTTTGAAGTTCCTTGATAACCCAAGCCATCTGAGGTTCATGCCAATCGTCTTCTCTTGGCCCATAGTGTTTCCAAAGAAAAGGTCTACAGTAGAAAGATACAAACAACTAAGTCATACATTATTTCACATCCAAACACTTAAAACGGGATGAAAAAAGACCTCTTTAGAGCCTTAAGAGTCTTAGGCAAGGATGGATATTAAATGCATGTAAATGATTGATTCTTCCTACACTCTCTTAAAAATTGTAAACCAAGGTTGAGAGCGAGCTAAAGAAATGGAGAGAATAAGAATTAGAGCATGCAAGAATTAGAGAGAGCAAGAGAGACAGAGCAAGAAAGAGAGATCTACAGAGAGCTAGCAGTGCCAGGCTGCATTAAGAAAAAAATATATTTCTCTCAGCAGACCATATGGTAATGTGAATTGATGTCATGATCATGGTTATATAGTTTATGGAAATGATTAAAAAAAAGCCATGGTGATTGGTGTAAGTCTTTGAAAAAGAGGACAGAGTAAGGTGGATGAATACATCACCATTGGACTGACAAAGTAATGTAATTTGAACTCAAAGCTTTTACTTTCAGATATGTAAAATATGATTACATTTATTTGGGGGTGGGGGTGTATTGAGTACAAATCGGTTTGGTATTTTGGAAAAAGAGCGTAACAGAACTGGAAATATGATGCTGCATGTTCTTTAAATTACAGAAAATCATCTTTGGCTATCATCTGTAGATCACAATAATATTATTTTAAGACAAAACAAGGAACATAAAAATAAAACAATTACAGTGCACCTGCAAACTAATAACAGATTAAATTAAATGCTTTTAATGTACAGAAACCTACAGTATATGATTGAGAACCTGGTTGATGAACAGCAATATACTGACACTCTGTAAATGTAAAAAAATCCTCAATAAAAATGTCTGCCCCATATGTGGTATTCAGTTTCCCTCAATGCATTCACTCAGCATTGTCACGCATGGATGATACAAAATACAATGATAAAGCTATATTTAAGTCTATAGGTTATAGACTGCAAACCCTATCTAGAGGCTTCTACAACATTGCTTCAGAACAGTATTCTCAAATCTATTTTCTGATCTGCTCGCTGCCTCGCTGCCTCCCGGCTTGACTGCTTGCTGTCTGTCCATCCATGAAGAGCCTATACTATGTCAACTCCACTGTGGAGAATGATCTCATTATATAGATGGAACCCTTTCAAGCCTCCTTCTTAACCCTCACCACCTGAGGTTCAAGATTGGCCGTATATGTCAATCGTCTTTTCTTGGCTCACAGTGGCTTCTGAGAAGACCTTGCGAAATACATATTCCCCCTCAACCTTCCGCCTGCTGCTCTCTAGAATGAATTAATACATTATTTCACTGCAAAACTCTTCCTCTTCAGGGACAATGATGCCTTGAAACTGGATGAAGAAAGCTGTAGAGCCTTCTAAGGCAAGGATAGATATTAAATGAATGCAGATGATTGAATTCTCCCTCACTCCATCTGTACCTTGCTCATTTTTTTTCTTTTGTTCGCCAAGGCTAGGATAGAGCAGGAGAGTGGGAAGACCGAGCTAGCAGTGCCAGGCTGCATTAGGAGCAAAAATGTTTCTCTTAGCAGACCATGGTAATTTGAACTGATGTCATGTTCATGGTTGTATAGCTAATATAAATTCTCAGAATAAATGATATATCCAAGCCAATGTGGAGCTAGTCTGGGAAATGGATAGGGAGGACTGTGCAGGAAGGCATAAGGGGGAATAAACACACTCAAACCTTCCTACCAAATTAGTGCTATTTGAACTGCTTTCGGAAGTCAAAGCTTCTCCCCTGAGATGTATAAGAGCTGTGCGATGGATTGTCGAATATTTGGCAACATTTTGTTTTAAAAAGTATATGATCAGAAGCAGCAGTTACATTTTGTGCTCCATATTCCATGAATTACAGTTAACCATATTTGGCTATAATCAGGATTTTCTTTAAAGTCAGGACCATTTGTTTGGAGATCCATCAGTTTCACTTCAAACAAGCCTATAGCATGCTAGAAACATATTTTCCTTAAAAATAACATCTTTGCTGAGTCAGAAAGATTTCTGAAGTGGTTTTCCACTAGATTGAGTCTGTGAGTTCTTATAACCTCTAAAAACCCTTTACAACACTAAATCATTCTACAAGGGAAACACAAGAAAGAGTTCTATCAGGGTATACAGCTTTTCCTGAATTACACTTGGAAATGTTGAAGATCTCAGTAAATAAATGAAGCTGGTAAGACTCCAGTCTTTAAGGAAAATAACAAAACAGCACTGGACCAGAACAGGTAGAAAAATGCCAAATTCTCCTACAAGTAAACAGCGGTGCATGTTGGATAACATTTCCATCGCATCTGATCTTCATTGGTGCAGATGACGGGGAAAACCCTCACTTTCGGCAAATTAGAATACTAGCACAAGGAAAAGTCTTTTAAAATGTGCACATAGTGTTTCTAATACATTGTAACAGAGTATAACAGCGATTATTTTGCAATTGGATTTTGATTAACTATATGTATAAATATTATTATTATTTGGGATCCACTGACAATGAATAGCATGATATATATCTATATCTAAGATAATAACTCACACCTTACACCAAAATGCCTCATTCACTTCCATTTCAGAAAAGGTTGTGAATGTAATGCTTCTGCATCCACGTGTGGCCTACTTTGCCTTTGGGGAGAAACTGTCTACCACATAGGTGAACGGCTTGTACCAGCAGATAAAATGGACTGCACCACAGCCAATGTAAAATGAGAGAAAAACACAAACAGTTTTTATATTAGATAATGTAATTATTTCACAGATTTCTTCGCTGGCTCTGACTTTGAACGTAAATGTAATATATTACCATAAGTAGCTCTGAGACAAAGCAAACTAGATCACTGTCAGCTGATGCTTCCGATCCCTGCCCCACCTGCACTCCTCCTCTTGCAAGCCCCTGCCTCCCCTCTACCTGGCAACTCTCAACCCACTGGATGCTGGATACTGGTCCCAGCAGCAGCTGTGCTCCAATTATAAACCAATGACTCCTGTGGCCTGTATTAGCATTCCATTAAGCCACCGACATTCATAAGTGGACTGGACACACACCCGCGCACAATCACCTGGCTACAGCAGGGTTTCCAGTGCTGCTGGTGGTAGATAACCACTGAGTAGAGACCAGCAGGAAGACCAAAACACTAATTGTCTCAGTGTGTTCCATAGGTAGCCAGATGAGATTTCACATAGTTATTTTCCAATTAGAGGATATGACATTGTATTTTTGTCATGTATCAAAGGAAGAAAGATACTTAGGTACAAAATATCATTATTCACCTACAGTACTTAAAGTCCAAAATACAATTATCCACCTATATGTTTGTTGGTCGTGCTTTCAAAGGCAGAGGAATGACAGACAACCTCAACATAACTATGGGCAAATTAGCTTCCCTTACTTTTCCCCATCTCATGTGGACTTCTAAGAACTTCTTGTCACTGGACTGCTGGAGATCTCTGCAGAGGTCCGCCACAGGGAGGTGAAATGGTTTCTCTGATCACAACTAGCCCACAGTGAGTGGATAGAAGGGCCTTGGGAAAGCCTTATCTCTGAGAAACATGCCACGAAGAGTCTTTCTTTGTCAGAAGGAGAGTCAGAGGGTGGTAGATCGGGTTCAGAACGGTGAGTTTGTTCAGGCAGACAGTTTCAGGAGACCAGACAATGTAGAGTCCAGGATCACATTACACATCACACTGCTTACACAAAACCTGTAATGACATGAATATCAGTATTTACGCAACTATGTCTTTAGGATCTGAAAGTAATTGGATTAAAAGTATATGAGGAGCTCTTTACACTGAACGTATCTTGAATATGTATTCTGGGATTGTTCTTGGCCACTGGCTGTAAAAGGGTCACTGTCTTTGAGTGCTCATTCTACACAAATGCACTGTTCCTGTTCATATTCTGGAATTATTGTGTCGTGGGGTGGTTCCCTACTTTCTGAAGTTATTTATTTGACTATCAAATAAAAACAAATGGCTAGTCATGTCTTTGCTATTAAGCCTGCAATTCACACTGTATCTGAGTGTTGGAGTGTGCCCCTGGCTATCTGGCTTAAATAGACAGGCAGACATGCAAAAGTCTCATCAAAATTGTCCAGTTTCAGAAGGTAAAAGTTCTGGAGTTCACTCCAGGTGGTGGATGTTGTTCCATGGATGTCCAGGCCTTTTTGTGTTGCAGAGGGTTAATAACAACATAATAAAAAAAATATATGTATGGGGAAATAAATCCATAGATAGTTTTAGTTATTATAAAAATAAAAAAAACAAATGATACAATAAGACAATACTTATTTATTTGTTATGAGTGAGATGATAAGTGCGCCAGTGGGTAAGTGCGCCAGTTGACGTTCATACAATCCGTTGGAATTTTCTGACTGCTGTTCTAATATGAAAAGATCAAAGCCATCGGGGGGCACATTATAGAAAGAAGAGGAAAGATCAGGAAGAAAGGAGAAGTCTAGTGGTATGTTTTTATGGACATTTAAAGCATCTGTCTCTGGTTTAAGTTATTGGAAATGTACAGCACTAAGCTAGCTAACGTTGAAGAGCATCAACAGAGACATCGAGGAAACTGAGGCAGATCCAGTTTTAAGACAGAAACTGCCTTTCATCTGCTGTACTAGCACACAGAATACGATTTTGAGTGTCTTTTTTATTTACCCAGTTAATGCACCTGTCGTTTAATACATTATTGTTTTTATTTTGTCTTTATTTATTTATATATTTTTCTAACACCACATTATGTTGATTCTCCTTTATTGTTTCCATTTTTTGCACACCTGCTATCGCACTTGTATTTATTTTCTGTTTATAAAATAAAAATTAAGAAGTGTTATTTCCCCTGAAGTTGGCTTATTTTTTTGGGGTGGGGGACAACATTTAGAGATCTTGCCTAGAGCGCCAGATTAACATGAAATGCCTCTGCATAGACATATAGAGTACATTTCAACGAAGAATACCGGAAACACGTTCATTTTGAGTATTTTCATTTTACCTGTGTAATAATCAGAATCATAGGTGGCCACTGTCCCGAGAAATCAAAGTTCTGCAACTGACATGCGCTTGGGTAGTTTCTCTTAGCAAGATAGGCAAAACAAATATAACTAATGACCAGAAATAACCTAAAATTGCAACTGACAACCAGCATTGCTGGATGTAACATCACATTTTGTTACATTTGTTTAGTATGTTGTTTATGTCTGCATAACCTCTAATTGAAATCACCATCATTGTGACAACTACCCCATCTGCAGCTCATCCTCCCCCTGCAGGAGGCGGACCTCAGCGCTCGATGTCACCGGCCTTCTAACACCACCGCCCATTATCAATCCATCGCACCTGTTGTCCTGTTTAGCGCACCTGATTCTCATCCAGTCATTACCATTCCAAGTATATATGTGTCCTCTGTTCCCCCTGTCTTTGCGTGTTATTGTCTCACCGTAGTATGAGCAAAAGTCAGCTCAGTTCATTAAAACATATGAACTTAAACCCTTCGTCTCCGCAGTCTGCTTCTCCTCCGTCACACGAAAGAGCTGACAATCATACCTCAGTTAGGTATGAGATTTCAACTCTGAAAAACAGTGGTTGTGAGGACATGGGCTACACTGGCAGATACATGACAGTTTTCACTTAATAGCGACCAGTCTTGACTCAACAACAGCATTTCTGGAACCAGTGGTAAAAAAACTCCCAGAATGCATCATTACTTGGGAATCATGCAGTTTATAATGCTTCTAAGCAGTTGAATAAATTAAATAATACACTTCAGTGCTTCTATGTTGTTATATTTTTGTAATAACCATGATACAAAACACATGGCCCGTCATGTATTATTGCTCTATTCTATTAGCCAGTCTGGGCTGTACTAGTAAATACTATTAAATGTATACCCTGCGCTCACACAGCTGAATGAAGCAACTCAGAAACAATGTCACTGATGGTATATCACGCTAATTTATTACTGTAACTAATGAAGGGCCTGAGAGGCTTGGAGAGGTACCACAAGAATTATTCTTACATATTGTCCTCGTTAACCATCATTTCCTATTCATTTTAATCAACAGTGTGATTCAGGAAGTGGTCGAAGTGAGGGGGAATCACCAGTTAATTTCCCTAAACTATTAATGTTTCTCTTAGCTAATGACTGAGGCAGAGTACAGCAATTCCCTTGTTGAACGGCCTAGAGCTTGCAGCGTCACACACTGCTCTGCCAGATGCACAAGCTCCGCATGCACTGCCGAATACGCACACACACACACACACACACACACACACCAACTGAGTTTGGCTTTACCGCAAGGAGTACGTTATTATATAATAGATTAGATTACAAAATAGATTGCAGATCTGAATTACACAAATGTGCTTAGTAAAACTATTTCTGACAAGATATCATATTTTGAGACTCATATCTAGGGAATAATAAAAAAATGATATTTCTTTCAATTGGGACAATTAAATTAGTTTATTTGAGTTTATACATATAATCTGTGGAGGTAATTCATTTATAGATAAACACAAGACATTTCCTACCACATTTGTGTCTTATGTTGGTTTCTGATTGGGATCAACAGTTTAACATGTTGAGATCATGAAGTATTACTAACTAAATTATATTTTTTAAGAATCAATTGACAAATATCATACATCCAGAAAGTGCAGATGGCCCCTTTTAGTTAAATTGACTGGCGATGTGCTAAGTATCTGTAGTTGGTAATGGAGGATGGGTTATTAGTTTGTAGACTGATACCTAACCTTCACCCCAACCATCCTTAACCAATTGTCATGCTTAGTTCTCTTGAGCATGGGGACATTCAGCTTCTTATGTATGTGAAGCGGCCATGCTCCTCAGTCTACTGCACATTGACCTAACTTTGTTGAAAACATCACCCACAGACATCCGTTTAAGTAAAATATCCGATTCAGAAGTGAACTGAAACATCTCATTGTGACGTAAATGTACCATAACCTGTCTATTAAAACAGATTCATAGTAAATATTAATTCAAGATATGGCAGAACAAGACAGGTTTTATGCCACATCCAAGTGCTGTGATTGCACTAAAAGGATTGCAGTGAATTCCTGGCCCACTAAACAAAGCGTGTGTGCGTGCGTGCGTGCGTGTACTTATAGATGGGTTTGATATAGGAGGCTGTTTAACCCAGAAAAGATGCCTGATCCCATGAGGAATGCCCACTCCTCAAGGAAGACATCCATCATGAAGGCCAATCGAGAGAACGGGGTACAGGTCTTCTCAGGGGAAAAAACGGGGGAGGAACAAGGGAGGAGAATGAGAACTGTGAGAGGAGAGGAGAGTCAGTGTCAGTATTTCCTGCTTGCCTGTGCATGAATGCTGTTTGAGAATCGCCAGCTGAATCAAGAGTTTCCTGGTTTTTCTGTTTGCTCTGTCATTCTCGTTCAGTGTGTTTTATTCAGCACAGTCATGTTCTGACGCCTAAACAAAAACACAATGCCCAATGCAAAATAGGGAAAAAATAAATTCCGAAATTAAGTGTTTTGGCGGAAATACAAAAACAAGATGTGGTGATGTGGTAGATTATAGCTCACTGAGGAATTCTTCTCTGTTTTCAGCACATTTTTGATGTGCCAAACCTAACTGCCTTTCTGTTTTGATTCATTCCCGATGGATCGCTTTGATAGAGACAACAGTGTTTTCCTAAACTGCATTTGTTTTATGTACTGTAGATTATGCAGAGGTCTTCTCTGGTGTAACCCTGTACAGAATTAAGATGGGCAACTAGGTACGTCACATATGCTTCTGTTCATTCTAGAATTTTTTTATCTGTTTAAATACGCCTTTGAAAAAGCAATAATCTACCATCAAAAGTATTCTGAAGGCTAAAACTCAGACCCTATTTAGCATTTTGAGTCATGTTTCAATGAGAAAAGACTATGTAGAATGTGGAAGAAGGAGAACTATAACTGTATTCAGTGACTCGCATGAACACAATATGGATGTACAGTAACACCAAAACAGAAATGGCTTAGAACAGCTGACATCTCCACAAACAGAAATATCACCACCTAGCTATTAATAACGATTGATTTTGTCTGAACATTTTGCACTTGGTTTTCCTTGACCTCCCGATACCTCCTCAGCTCCAGCTGCTACACCAGGTGAATCAAAGTAGTCATTAGTGAAATGCATGACTAATGTACTGTACCAGGGGGCTGTTAAAGTAACCCAAACACTTGCAAAGCAAGAGTAAATACCAGTTTGCAGAGTAAAAAGGCAGGAAGCCTGGGTATTAGTTAATAGTGCCTGTATTTTAGCTGTTTAAACACCAAAATGCATTGACTTTGGGGAGGACTTTTATCTCTAGCCTAGTTATTACAAGGGATATGTCTAATTAACTGTAATTAATTAAATAAAGGAGAAAAACACATTTTGTGTGAATAACTACAGTAGAGACCCCTTTCCCTATCACATTATGAAAAGTTGTTCATGCAGACCAGCAGCAAAAAAAAGTAATTTACATTGCGATGGATATGATTACATGAAAATGACATGTAATATGGTGAATCTAGTACCACAACAGCAGGTGGGTAGTCAGCCATGGACCAAGAAAAGCCATTTATAAACTGCAAATTGACCACAACTAAAACAATAGAATCATTATGTTGTCTCACAGTCAAATTAAGCACCCTCAAGAATTCTTAAGTGGTCATGCATAACTCCACGTTTCACTAAAGAATAGTTCTGGAAAAAATTGTGAGACCACTGCAAAATTCTCAGTTTCTCTGGTTTTACTATTTATAGGTATGTGGTTGTTTAAAATGCAAATTTTTATTTTATTCTATAAACTACTGACAACATTACTCCCAAATTCCAAATAAAAATACTGTCATTTAGAGTATTTATTTGTAGAAAATAACTGGTCAAAATAACAAAGAAGGAAGACAGAATTGTTTCCAGACTTCAAATAATGCAAATAAGACAAATTCATATTCATTTTTCAACAACAAAACACTAATGTTTTAAGCTAGGAAGAGTTCAGAAATCAATATTTGGTAAAATAAACATGATTTTTAAATCACAGCTTCCATGCGTCTTGGCATGCTCTCCAACAGTCTGTCACATTGTTGTTGGGTGACTTTATGCCACTCCTGACACTAAAATGTAAGTAGCTCGGCTTTGTTTGATGGCTTATGTTATGACAATCCATCTTCCTCTTGATCAAATTTCAGAGGTTTTCAATGGGGTTCATGTCTAGAGATTGGGCTGCCATGAGTCTTCATTTGGTGATCCTCCATGCACACCTTGATTGACCTGGCTATGTGGCATGGAGCATTGTCCTGCTGAAAAAAAAAATCCTCAGAGTTGGGTAACATTGTCAGATCATTATCAGGAAGCAAGTGTTCTTCCAGGACAACCTTGTGCTTGGCTTGATTCATGTGTCATTCAAATGAGTTGATGGTCATCTTGGTCTGTGGACAGTCGTTTTTGCCCTCTGCCAGTCTAGCTTTGCTGTCCCCAAAATTTGCTTCTCGACCTTGTTCTTATGAACTGCGTTCTTTGAAATGTTCAGGATGGGAGCAACCTGACGCTCAATGTATCCCTCTCCCAGTAAAGCCAAGATTGATCCCTTCTTTTCCTCACTCAAAGCTTTTCTTTTCTTCTCTTTTTTAATGCTGAATAGTTATTCTTTATTCATATTACCTTTGAGGAGTTGATTGCACTGTTTTTGCCATCCAGCTGGTCCAATTGCAAAAGAATAGTGATGACCACAGCAGTGTTTTTTATACTTTTCCTTGTTAAATTACATTTTGGTCAGGTGATCACCTAATCAGTACCTCATTAAGTAAAATGAGGTGTGTCTGAGTTGGAATTTAACAGACACTGGAATGGAATGGCTGCCATACATGTAGAGAAATTCTTTGAAACATGAGGAGTGGTTTCTTATTAAGTGACACCCATTCTGAACTCCATCACTAATCTAACAACTATGGGAATGTCAGAGAACAACAATTTAAATATAAAGTGGAGAATTTCTATTAGAAAATAACAACTGCCTTCTTCAATGTTAGGGAAACAGAAAGCAATCATTAAGAAGTATGCAATTTAACTAAAGCTGTGACAGACCTATATGGAAAAGTACTGATATCTATTTAGTTATTTAGTCCCCACAGACTAGGATGGTTTTAGAGGTGGAACATTCTCAAATGATCACTGTTGGAGAATTACAGAAGTTGGTTTAGAAGTATTTCTATAAAAATGGATCTCTACTCACACTCCACACACTTATTGTATAATCATTATGCTGTGAGTGTGCAATCAAGGCGCAATCAAATGCACTAAGGCAAGAGAGCTTACATGGCTCTAATATTTCTTTTAAAGTTTCTAGAACTTGCTGCACCGATATTTAATCCAAGTGTCTTGTAGGGCGGATCCCAGACTGTTGTGAAACGTTGGAGAATTGGGGAAGGATCCACTCAGTGAATAACATAATGGGATGGCCATACAACGTAATACAAGATCGTTCTACTGTATATACAAGTGAGTGTCTAAAGCACAAGCTCATGAGTTGTGGCGGCTGTCTGAAAAGGTGAATATTAAACCACATTGGTTACTTTTGGGGCTCACCAAATCTCCAAATGTACAATTAGATATATTCTCCATGTCAACGAGGTATTTTTGCCATCAGTAACACTCTTCTATCATCTATATTAGACCTGATCTACAGCACTGCTTTCACAGGAATGATTACCCACAAACTAGGTGCTTGCAAGGTAAAATCACATATACATGCGATATGAAGGCAGAATAATATACATTGTACTTGTATGTACCGTAGCTACAGCCATTAGCTTTGTAGGTATTAGTGGTCATTACTCACTGTAAAGTTTGGCAGCAGTGTTTAGCGGCTCCGTTGAAGCACTTTTTCTTAGGCAGGGAAACAGGTGAATAACTGAATGCGATGCATCCTTGTAAACAAAAAAGTCCCTACCGGCTGCCATTTTGTCCTCTCAATCTTTTTCACTCCTCTCTTTCTTTATTTCGTTTCATTTCTCCCCCATTCTCCCTCGTTCTCATCTAAATGTAATTCCAATGGGGTTTATTAGCATGGTAAACATCTGTTAACATTTCCAATGCAAGTGATGATGAACTAACGTGGAATACATAGATTATCAGGAATTTAGTAAATGTTGCAAATACGTCGTTTTAAAAATGAAAGACATTTTATAGTAAGAGACGCTCCCTCTCTCTCCATTTTCTTCTTACCACCGGCAGATTTCCATTGTAAACAAATGGCTGTGCACTTTGTACCACACAGAAGACACAACATACATCTTAGTGTGTAGCCCAGGCGTTGGGTTTACAGTTGTCACCTAATTATTCCTCTGGAGAGGCAATTAGCCAAACACGCAGCGCCACAGCTGTGTGAATACAAAACACACACACACACACACACACACACACACAGGCGTAGACATGCACTTATACACGCACGCACACACACACACACACACACGTACACACACCCACACAGTCACCCACACTGCGTAATCACTCAGAAGCCTAGGTCCAAGGAGAACAAACGAAACACGGCAAGCATATTTTTAGACGCTATAATTTAATCACATAAATGTTCTTATTTTAAGAAGAAAAATACATTTAAATGTATGTACTCATTCTCCATATCAAAGAACAACTTCAAACGAAGGATTCACAACCCAATGTCCATTTGTGGCATGATGTTTTAAAAATATAACTTCTGGGCTAAGCAGAAGAAGTAAAAGGGCAAAAGAAGCAGCATCATACTGCTTAATTACGTTTTATTTATTTAGAGTGCTACAGTGTTACAATAGTTATTTCATAAGCAGCAGATTGAAATATTTTTTAAACAAGGGTTAATATGTCATAGAACTTCTGCTTCAGTTTGAACACGGACTGGCGTTCCGCATGTCCTTCCACAAACACACAAAGATCATCAAGTCTCCGTGCACTTTTCATGTAGTCTACGGTCGGTTCAGTCACTCAAACACTTTCATCACTTTCGCGCACGCGCACGCGCGCACACACACACACACACACACACACACACACACACACACACACACACACACAAACACACACACAAACAAATCAAGTCTGTACTGTGACAGCCGTCGTCATTAAAAATGAAACACAGAACAAACATTCCAAATAATGACAACCTCATTATTTGAGTCCTAAAAATACCAACAACTTTTCCGTTTCCATTCTCTGTCAGAGCCTCGTCTCTCTTACTCAAAACGATTACTCTGTTTGCATTGTGCAGTCAGTTCGTGATTAAGAGGGAAGACACTGTTGAAGTGAGCAGCAGGAGAGGGTCTTGAACTGGGGTCATGTATTCCCCATGCAAACTAACTACCATACCAATAGGGACTGTGGACGGAGGATTTGAATTCCTAGCAGGACTATCTATAAAGGTTATTAAGCAGTGGCGATGCATCCATTTGCCATCCGTGTCTCCACGCTCTGACATTCATCAAGAATGTCCGGTTAAATGTCACAGGAAGAGGTAGCGCACGGCCCTGTTCCTAATTAGGACCTGAAAGTCACCCACAACTCCTCTTATTTTTAATTCCTCCTTTTCTGTCTTCCCTCTCTTCCTCTCCCTCTCTCTGTTCCCATTCGTCCCCGGCTTCCTTTGGCCTAGCTACAGGCAGGGAGTGCATGTTAAGCAAACTTTGGTTTAACAATTGATACAGAGAAAAGGATAAAGCACAGACAAATGGGGAACGATGTAGCTCATCCATCATTGGACACAAGACTCATTGTTTGCAGATTTTAACCTATAGGAGCTCTCCCAGCCTCCCCAGTGAGACCCACAAATCATATCCAGGCTGGGGAATACATTAGACAGGCCAGGGAATGTCTTTGATTCCCAGATTCAGCTGGAAACTTGGAGCCTGCTGGCCTCTCTCCCTCTGTCTGACTCAAACACTTTCTCTGTTCATCAGATAAGGTGAGATTCTAGCTTGATAAAACAATGATCTGTGGTATTTAGTAATAGATAATGGTAAAAATACTTATGTTTCTGCCTATTTTATGAAATGAGTCAAGTGTCTAACATCTGAAGTAATCATTTATGGGTTGCCACTAAATGTAAGGAAACTCTCTTTATGCACTTTGGCACTGCTGTAAGAATTACCATTCCTCCCGCTATCTACAAACAGAGAAGGTTGCGTGTAAATATTGACAGTTCTGATATGGGCCGGGTAATCTGTTGAGATAAATGTTTGATTTATCGCTGCGTGCCGCAGCCCTGGCAGTTGCTTGTATTTTGAGGGAGAAGATTTGGGCAGCCACTTGATGCGGTGGCTCAGAACTAAATGGATAGTCGTATAACAACAGTTTGTAATCTAGCAAAAAAAAACAGCCGCTTTGCTATTTGACCATTTTAATTAGTAATTATTTATAAATGACACCCAGATACTTGCTTTGAGCCTAGTTCATTATGTCTGAACATATTTTCCTCAATTATAAATGAATGTGTCATTACTGTTAGCAGCGGTTTCACGTTCACGTGGTAGCGTTTGTCTCTGGCTTCCCTTTATTTAAATAAAATAATTAAAAAAGAAAATGTGTTTTTTATATCAGTTCTCTGTTGATCTGTTGAATTAGACTTAACCGGGGGAGATTTCGATTTGAATCCAAAAACTAATCCTCTTTAATTTGCTTTGATATGTAGATAGGGAGGCCAACTTGCCCCTCATCAAAGCAAGATGTTTGTTCTATTAAAATGCAGAACAATATGGCCCTGTAACTTTGAGAGTGCTGGAAAAGCTGAGCAATATAAACCCAACATGAAATAAAATATCTTGTAGTGAAGTAACACCGGGATATGAAAACTGTTCCCAGATGATTTCCGTCTTATCATCCCAAGCATACATTCGAATCACTCGCCGTTGTTTTAAAAAGCTAACTAATTGTATTTTTGAACGGTCTGTGCCATAACAGATTAGCGTACAATGCTTTTGATCAGGAAAGCTGCAGGCTAACCACGTTTACCCCACCCATCAGACAATACTTAAGGGTATTGATACGCCACTGCAGTCAATGTGTAGGAGTACTCCATGCATTCTTAATGGGGAATACGTTGCAGTAATGTGCAGAGGCCTGGTTCAGTGGCTCTGTGCCTAGAGACCCCCAGGCAGCACAGAGAGGTCCAAAAACAGAACCCGGGACTCGTGGGGATCCAGCCCTGAAGGCTGAGATGGATGATAGCAGAGGGTTCCTGTAAAAGTTACACCCTGATGTGTGTCTAATCTATTCCCTGATACGTATCCCCCCACCCTATCTCATTTCCCCATCTCTTGTTACCTGGGGAGACTCGTGATTCCCCCCGGCTCGACGTGTGGCCCCCCCGTCCCCTCCCCAAATCCCCAGACATCTCCTCTGTTACAGCCATCCGGTGGTCAGCCTCTGTCTGGGATTCCGTGTGGTGAGTAAATAATTCACTGCATTTTTTATGTTCCTGCAGAAAGGTGATAATGCCTTTCTGTGCCTGTCATCTCCCGGAGGAGCCAAGAGAGACTAGGGCTATTGAGTGGTGCCATAACGTGAGGAGAGCAACTTTGCATAACCTCATACTCAAAACAATGTGGATGGATCCCCTTGGCGCTGAACAGGAGCTTAATCTGTACTTAGTCCCATGACCATCTACACACGAACTGTCATAGTATAACAAACATGCAGGTAATTAATTGTATTTCTTATTATATTGCTATTTCAAAAGCCAGCTATGAAATCTAGTTTATACACCGATTCCAAACATTGTTAAACCCTTCACTGAATGACCCTCTGAAATTGGATTCCTCACTTAAAGCTTACACCCGTTGATAAATGAAGTGTGTTGCTACACTTCACACTGACATCCAGCTGAATGCCACACAAAAACATGCTGCCTTGTTCAAAAGCCCAACTTGAATCCCCTTAACAAGGTACACTTCACTCCAGTTGACGACAACGTTTCCGTGCACTAGACTAACCATGTCATGTCATGGAGGTATCAATTTCATTAAAGCCCTTGGAAATGTTAAGTCTGGTGTCAAGAGTGAGCAAAATATTCTGGTTAAATCAATTTGGAAGTGTGCTTTTTGCTACGTTATACATGTTGCTACAATTCACAATGGATAAAAAATGTTAGGTTTCACGTGTCCTGAAATTCATTGCAAAATTATAATTGATTATTTTTTTACCTAAATGGGTTTGAGCTGAAATTACTCAGATCAAACAAGAAAATAACGTGTTTCTTGTTTGGTAGTTCGTTTGTTGTTTAGTGGCTTGCCATTAGACAGTATAGTGTGACTCCTTAGTTCTACATCACAGTGATACGTTAACACCTACATTCCTCGTTTTTAACAACTTTATCACTGGGGTATTTATTTTATCATTGATCTTTACATTTGGCAACAAAGATGACAACAACATCATGCTGGCACAAGTGTTTCTCTGTGTTAATGTAATCACGGCTTGCTCTGGACCAAGCGATTGATGTTGAAGTCTTGTATGCTTTAGTTGTTCAGATACGCAGCACAGCAGGGTGTTTCAATATCACAAACTAGAAGACAGAGAAACTGCTGCTTTAATGTTTTAGTGGTACCTCTGTTCTTCCCCCAATGTTTTGGTGTAAAACTCAGGATTATGGCTTTGCTGCAGGAACTCCCAGAAGAGTTGAAGATCTGGATTTTGGGACGTGTGTCCACCACGCATCTTCTAACCAGGAAGTAGGCCGAAGCTAACGCACCAGGAAGAGAGCAGTCCTCCGGCAAACAACCACATCTGAGCTTGCAGGCTCCCTGACCTGTCACATGGAGTTTATATTGTGTGACGTGGCAAGGCAACCCTTGAAGATGACCCTTCACCCCAAAATGGATGGCATTTTATTTAGGGGCCCCCTATTCCCCATTGGTCTGGGTCTCACTAGCGGACTGGGGCCCTAAGTGACCACCTATGTTGCTCATGCCTAGGACCGGCCCTGTTTCTCAGTGTGACCAAACCAGGATATAATCCCAGGTTGCGAAGTACGGATTTTGAGCTACCTTGTCAACAAAGTGTGTAACTGAATTCTATTGAGCAAGAGAGAAATTCAAAGAAAAAAAGTGCAGCGTCCATTGGCTTCATTGTAGCTTGGAGAAGCACGCCAAAAGCACCACGGCTAAAATCAAACGGGGGTTCAATCAAATCAGCAGGATGAAATTCTTCATTGTAACATAGCTAAGTGTTCTTTCACAAATCAAGACAATAAACAACCCTTACCTTTCCACACCTCTTCTACCGCACGCCAAAATCCTGATTGCCCCCACCCTCACCCTAGGCCCCTCACACAGAACTGAAAGAATCTGATAGGTAGAAGCAATTTGGTCCCGGTTTTGCCTTGCCCTTCTTGGTGAACCCTTGGATCATTCTTTCCTGTCCACTGCGATACAGAGGAACAACCTGGTGAACATGAGCCAGCAGCAGAGTTTGATTGGGGGTTCACCAACCCAAACCTCCCACCCGTTCTCTTCTCTTCCACGCTGCCGTCCGATCCCTCAACGTTGTTCTGCAAATTTGCACGAGGAATTGGATTAGCATTTAAATGCTGTTAGATCAAGGTTTACCTTCAATCCACCATGAGGTATTTGACTACCAACCGAAGACAGAGAAACAGCGAAAAAGAGGGAGAGCGGGAGAAACAGGGAGAGACAGGAACAGTGGGAGTTTGTTTTTAAAAAGGCAAGACCTAGCGAAAGAGTCTCAAAACCTGATTACATGTGAATGTTCCAGAAAGACAGTATACCCAGACCCATGTCAAGATCCACAAAAAAAGTTAACTGACAACAAAATGCCAATTTTGTAAATGTCATCTCACTCTCCACATGGGAGTTGATATAGGCAGACCAAGTGATCTCAAGTATCGGTAAACCGTCACTATTGACGAATGGTCTAAGATCCCTTCCAATGTGTTCTTTGCTGTTACTCTTGCAAGGCTAGGTATTAAAATATATAAACAAGGAAATGTTGCAGATAACCAAATTAAGTGTGCCTTTTATTTTAGCTGCAGCGCTATGTACATCAGAATTCCATGGTATTTGTAAATGTGTTTAATTAGATAAATTACTAATTAGTATTTCTTCCATGTTTTCTGCAGCCTTAAAGCATTTTTTGTAATTGCCCCTGGTATGTGCCTGTTAATATCTAAGGATATTAACAGGCACATTGTCACACATAAAACCGTAAATAATTTTATACTTATCTGACTGAGAGAGCATGAGAGAAAGTGATATTTGATTTGGGCACTTTGCAATGAAATACTGCTTCCTAAAATAATGGGAGATGGCTACACTAAATGTAATTCAAATGATGTATGTCTTAGAATCCAGGGCATGAATGAAGCTGGATCAAAAGTCCTCCCCTCCTTCCGTGTCCTCTCTATCCCTGTCCTCTTCCCTGTCCTCTCCATCCCTATGCCCAGCTTCCCGAAACAGAGGCAGCATGACAGTGTGACCCTCTGGCTGTGAAATTAAACAGGTTTGAGGGTTGGGCCAGCCTGGGCTGCACCTGGCCATATGGTACAGAGGGAAAGAGGTACGGAGAGTAACAGCTCACCTGGCACGGGGCTGGGGATGGAGGAGAGAGAGAGAGGGCTGGAGGTGGAGGGAGAGATGAAAAAGAGATGGGAGGTTCACCTGGCGGAGGGCTGGAAACGGAGGGAGGGAGGGAGGGAAAGAAGCAGAGAGGATGAGGGCTGAAGGTGGAAGAGAGGGAAGGAAAAAGGGAGAGGGCTGGAGATGGATGACCAGAGGGAGGTTCGTCTGACAGGGGGCTAGAGATGGAGGGGGAGAGGGAAGGAGACAGAGAGAGTGCTGGAGGTGGAAGAAGAAGGGGAAATAGAGAGGGAGGTTCACCTGGCAGCTGGATAAAGAGAGGTTGAGAGAGCTAAGTTAGGTTATAGCGAGGAGCAGTGAGGGAGATGGACGGCAACAGCTCATCTGGGCTGATGATGGAGGCTACCATGGAGGATGGCTTGGGGGAGAGGGGTGCTCACATGGCAGAAGACTGGAGACAAAACCAGAGAGGGAGCAAGGAAAATAAGGACAGAGCAGGATGGGGTGAAAGAAGGTGGGAGAGAGAAACTGGAAAGGATAGAGAGAACAAAACGGAAGGAGCCCACCCGTCCCTGGCAGAAGGATGAATATGGAACGAGGGAGAGAGGGAGAGAGGGAGGGTCACCTGCCAGAAGGCTGGATGTAGAGGGAATCAGGGCGGAGGAGCGGGGGAGTTCACCTGGGATTGGCTTGGATATGGGAGAGGGGGAAGACCACCTGGCATGGGGCTGAATCTGAAGCCGCAGGACTGGGCTTGGGTCCCGGTGGGAAGTGGGTCCCTCGGACAGAGAGATCCATACAGCCTCACTTGTCCTGTCAGAACTGAACTGGGTCCAGGCCCACGGGGCTAGGGAACTGGGCCGCCCTTCCTCATTGTTAGGAGCAAGAGAGAAAAAGCAGCATGCCCTAGTCTATTTATAAAACCCCTTCATTCTGGACTTAAATGCCCCTTGAACACACAAACAGGTCCAGACATACACACCCACCTAGCGGTATCAGTATTATTTACAAACGAGGGCTGTAAAAGTAAAAAAAGATAAAAGAAAAGTCATTTATTGGATTATTTAAAACTTTTGTTCAAATAAAAATCTCTCTCTATATACACGGTATTTACATTTGAAAAGCAGTGCATTGAGTTGAGGTATGCAATACTATGTTTTCATTATATGGGATGGAAACACAAATGTAGTCAGAATGTTTTATTGACATTTTCACCATGAAGAACAGAACAAACTGCCCTTACTGAACCAGTTCAACAATTCAATGAGACACGCCATCATTACTCTTCAGAAGGTTTCTTATAACCCAGCCTTCCACATCATCTCTATACTCTTCTGAGTGCATTGTGTCTCTCTAGCTCAAGCACACACAGATAAAACCCCATCTCTGAGTGGCACACACACATCTGGTGTCATGGTGTTGATTGGAAAAAGTTAAAAAAAGAAAAAGACTCACTACAATTAGAACAATGGTCCCAAGCAGAAGGCTAAAACAATATCAGAATGGCTCAACATCAAAAAAGGTGAAGTGGCCAAAGGGCCAGTCAATAGCCTAAATCTGATTCCACTGAGAATCTGTGGCACTCAGATTCAAAAAGTGCCGTCCAACCAACCTGGAGCAAATCAGCCAAATGATTGACACTGTGTACAGCTGGTCCATCCTTAAGAATTGAAGGTATTACTCCAGCAAAAGGTGTTTCTATGGAATATTAATGTGAGGGAGTTGTTTACTTACTGTTACATACAGACAGGTGACAAATTAAACAAATAAAACAACATAAAGTGTAAAAGTAAGGTGTCTGGCCACCCTGAGCCCTCTGAACAGCTTCCATGCATCTTGTTGTTCTATGAATGGAACTCTATGGGAGGAATGGAACACCATTCTTCCACATGATATTCCCTCATTTGGTGTTTTGATAAGGGTAGCGGAGAGTGCTGCCCAACACATCAGCCCACAGTCTCCCATAGGTGATCAAATGGGTTGAGATCCGATAAGTGCAAAGGCCCTGTGCCCTGTGGATGGGGACGTTGTTATTCTCTAAGAGACCCACAAATGGACCTGCTTTCAAAGTCACTGATCCGTTCCTTTTTCAAGCAATCTTCATCCAAAGGTGAGATCAACCGGGCCTGCTCAGCATTTTCATACATGCCATGGAACAAGATAGACTGTTAATTGCTTCATTAGGGTTTCAGGTTTTTCCTTTCATTTATCACACGTCTGTTTACTTCCTAAGCTAAAACCAATGTCACCTTACTTTAATTCATTTTAAATGACAGTGTTTTAAAATAAAACACTGAACTGACCGTAATATCTAAGTACAATTTGTGATTCCACAATGCAGTATGAGAGAATTTTGCTAGTGGTCAAACTGCACTGAAAAGTTGCTGGTGCATTTCTTAAAATGTGTCATTATTTAAACATGCAAGCTTTTTATTTGACATCTCTGGAAAGTTTTCAAAGTAACAGATTTTTTTCACGAGTTTCACACGAGATCACGTCTGCTTAAATAAATGTGTTGGCTATTATTCAAGCTGTCAAAACAAACAATGCTAATGAATTTGTTTTGAGATTGACGGCTCCATTATGAATAGCATTAATCGCACATGCATGGTGAAACTCCTGCCAGAGGATATGTTCCCAACAAGGTAGCAATTTTGACAGATCCATTCCTTTAACCTGCTTAATGGAGGTGTTCACAGCCCTCTCTCATGGAGTCTGAGTCTCCATGAGAAAGGGTTTGGTCTGATTGAGGGTGGCACTCAAGAGGGTGGATGGGGATTTTGCATCAAAAGGGAAGGGCTCAGCTAGGGAACCAGTGATACTTTTGACATTGCGGGGGAAGAGAACTAAAAGGGTTTCAGGGAACAGGCAGATAGGGAGAAAGAGAGAACACTGAGAGGGTACAAGGGAACGCAAACATCGGAGAGAGAGAGACACACCAAGGTAACCTAGTCATCCTTGTCCCCACCGCCAGGGGAAATCTCTCTAACTACAAGGTTAATTAAGCACTGAAATGAGATCAAGAAGCTTTCTTTTCCAGCTCATTAACTAATTACAATCTCTCTCTCTTGCTCTCACACATACACACACACACTAAACACAAACTCTTGTTCTCTCTCTCCCATTCGTTTTGGGCAGGCTGTAATTAGTCGTCAATGTGTTACAGGTAAACGTGTTGGCTGAATGTCTGGATGTTGCGCGGCTCAGAATGTTCTCTAGTGAATAACATTTCTAATCCGTGGTGGAGAATCCTGACTGGTTCATGTTTATGAATGTTTTTTAAATTGGAACCGAAATGGAAGCACAGTGTCTTTATTGTTGCCGACCAAATCTTTATGTGAGTACACACACTTTCCCCGTTGGGTTGTAACGAACATTTGTGAGACCAACATCCTTGAAGCACGGCATAATATGGAAACAGTATTGCCACCTGAGGCCAGATAAACCAGTTACGTGTGCCAAAACGCACATGTCACACACAATAAAATGTGTCTCTGTTGGATTGTTACATATAACAGCCTCAACAAAATGTCCAATCTTAGCACGCGTCAGCCACTAAACACCTAACGGCCAGTTGTCCCAATACAAACGCAGTGCCAATCTTGCGCCCCTAGCATGTACCAACACATAATCATGTATCATGGAGCCACTGAGCAGTTAAACTGCAGCAAGATGTATGAGCGCGATCACAGCTCCAATCTACTGTCCTGTAGAGATCGTTGCGGCTGCCAGGGTTGCTGGGCTCATTCAAGCAGCGGGCTGGGCTCATTCAAATATTAAGGATGGCAACCAGTGGCCTGGAGTAGATAGGGCATCAGAGCTCACATTAGACCTGTGATTGGTGAGTGTTGGGAGAACACAGAGGAGAGATCAGGTCAATTGTGGCTTAAGGCAAATCGATGTGCGTGCGCACACGCGCGTACAAGCCCAGAGCGCATTAACAAATCACAGACATGCTCGCACACTGCAGACGGCACATGTGAATACACGTGGGTGTACACGTGTACACCCACACACCCACACACAGCACACCCACACACACACACACACACACACACACACACACACACACACACAAACACACAAACACACAAACACACACAGACTGATTTAATACAACCAAGCACGATTGGAACTAAGTATCCATCTGTTTTGGTAATGCATGTGTAATTGACACAATCTCAATAAAATCTGGGCTGAGACAATATCGCCCAGGAAAACACTGAGGGCAGAGCAAAACGAGCAAAAAACAAAAAAATTAAGTGTGTTTGACTAGTCCTTGTGTTAAGTTAAAATCTTGGTTACACTCATTATGTGTGTGGGTCAAAAAGACCCGGGCTGTTAATTCACTATTGATATTTTATCCCTCAACACGTATTTGACATCCATAACCAAAACTCATCACTCATGAATAATAACATTTACTAGTTTTATTTTATTATCTAGTCCATTAAGACCACATTTACCTTATGACAAACGCTTGCTTTTTATCCCCAAAACAGAAATGTATCTCTATTTGCTATGATGGACAAAACTGACAAAAATACTTTCATGTTCTGCCTAATAATATGCCTAGATATTATGATCATAGTGGCAACATCAACGTTTCGAGTCGAAACATATTACACACAAATCGTTAGTGAAGTTAGGGAATCAGATAGAGCAGGGTTGGTCATCTCTGTGCCATAAGCTGGGACAATGTGCACAGGCTTGGTGTCCTGGAGGGCTCTCACACTGTGCTGTTTGTCTCTCACACGGCATGCCGGTATTCTGTCACAGTTATCGAAGTGAACTACACTAGAGAATATATGAAATCGCTCAAGTAACATGGTTGCGCAGAATATATCTCTCCTGGTCTTTATATCCCACAATCTAGCCGCTGATACATTTTTTGACTTTTAGAAAGTCTGCAGAATAACATATGGACAGGGTCTTTAGCAAGCCCTATAAGTAATATCACCTCGGGAACGTTATGAACAGTACTTTCTGGGTCCGCCCACACAGTAAACACCAAAGCCTTTCTGAGAGAACATTTCTAATGAAAACATATAATAATAGCTTGTGTTTGTGAAAGGTGATTTAATTTTTAGTGTATGAAATAACTCTAACATGTGACAATTCTTCACTTCATATGCCTTGGTAAAGAAGTACTGCAACAAACACTGACCATGGCAGGCATAGTTTGTATGCGCAGTGTGTGTGTGTGTGTGTGTGTGTGTGTGTGTGTGTGTGTGTGTGTGTGTGGTGTAGCAGTATTTAATAATGAAGAGATTGTGTGTCTGTGTTCATGGAAAAACCCCACATCTTGGTATCTTTTCACTTTCATATGCATCTGTCATTCCTCTCTTTGTCCATTTGTCTTAATTAGAGCATATCTGTTAATGTATTGTAGCCTAAAAATACACCTGGTCCTTCTGCTTTCGTTTTGTCTTTGTAGCCTACTCTTTTTCTCAGTTTTTCTTTTTTCATTAAATTTTCTTACCCTTTCTCCCTTTACCACACACACACACAAACACACACTTGAGGACTTTTTAGGACCAAACTGTAAACTGAAATGTCCAGTTTTCTCAAAACCCATAACCAGGTGCAGCTGGCTATTATTTTGTGGTCTTTTATATCCTACCAGCCATCTTCCAGAAATAAGCATACATTCAGTTATAAGAGTACAGTATTTCCAATGAAGACAGCACAAACACCAAATCACATCACATACATGCACACCTCTACATGCATGTGATAATTGTAATCTTTGTTCTGTGGACAGGATGGCAAGACAGGTTTGAGTTGAGAATTTGTTATAGTGCTATAACAGGTGGTTTTCAAATGAACACAGTGTACATTTACAAAAATTACTTTATCTACAGTATAAAACCCAATAAGTAAGCAGAACTCAAAAAAAACAAGTTGCATTTATATCTTTACATTCTTTAAAATTTCAAGTTTGCAGAATTTAAAATATCAAGACTGGTTAAACATCTTGTTTGTACTGTTTTGTCAATAAAAGCCCTTGTCTCATCTACATTTACATAGGCGAAACTCCTCTCTCGCTCTCCTTCCCGTCTCTCCTCGCCCTTTTTCTCTCTCGCTCTTTGCGTTTTGCCCACTGGTGTTTCAGTCTTGAAAAGGTCTCTGACAAATCTACTGTAATTGGATGCCAATATCAGGGGGCAGGTGTAATCTGGGCCAAGCAGGGATCTGATTGGCTAATCCCACGAGAGTTCCATTCTTGCACTATGATGTGTAGGCCAAATGGGCACTACCATTGCTTGGAGGGGTAAGGATTCAAAACAATCAACCCAAAACACTACCTCACGTAGAAACAAACACACAAACAAACAAACACCCACAGAGACACACACACACACATACACACACAGTCGTAGACAGCACATTAAACATTTATGACCAATCACACAGCAGAGACAGATAGTAAAACTCCTGCTGCCAGAGACGCTGTGAGCAAGGAGGAGATATGAATAACTCTTCAGGGAACACCATTGGATCCTGGTACTCTCCTGCTATTTGTTTCTCTGTCCCTCTGCCCCTCTCTCCCGATCCCCCTTTTCTCTCTCTCTACCTCCCCTCAATCTCTCGTATATGACTATCACAGTCATTGTATCCTATCACAGATATTGTTGAGCCGCCAGAATACTTGTCATGAGCTGGCATGTGCCCTTGTAATTCTTTCAATATCTTGCATCGCCACAAAACCCCCTTCAATGCGAAGGCACAGTGTTCACCACACATACGGGCTCATACAATAGGATTGTGTATAAAAAGATTGCAAAAAAAGCTGTCTATTTCGAGTACCACCTCCCTGAATTTCAACAGGTTTGCCTCAGTTTTGTGGTCTTGGCTGGAGGGGATGAAGCTAATGTCAAAGTAATGTCACACTCATTCCCGCCCTATATTCCCACCCTTTATCAAGGCATCAAATTGTTCAGTATTTAATCTCTGTTCCCCAATCTGAGCCTGGCACAGGCCTGACAGTATGCATCAGATTTAGACAGTTTTCGTTCAGTAACGAGGGTATGGGGAAGGCTTTGTTGTCATTTTCAAGGAAGCATTTTGTGTGTATCGTTTCAGTCGGCTCCAGCTCTGTAGTCTAAATGTCTTACACCTCTACAGCTGCCAGCGGCACAAAGATGTGACACAAAACATTCCGTACAGCAAAGTGTGTTTGCGAGCTCGTGTCGATAATGCTAACCAGTTTGTGGCACTCATATAAGGTCATGGCGGGAGTGATAGCAAAAATAGCAAAACTTCAAGCTCGGAATGGCTGTTGGGAATCTTTGAAACCTTTTAAACCGTGATGCCCGCTAAGTATCCCGCAGGCCCCTCCCATCTACAGAACCACGATGAGCAAAGTATTAGCAGCAGCGGCGAAGGTGGCGCCTGCCAAACATTCCTCCTTGGCCTGATGACACTGCTGGACATGGTCATATCAGAGGTCATTGGGAAGTGTGTAGATTTCTGTTGCAATGACATCAACCTCATCCAAACTGTTAAAAGCAGTTGGTTTATCATGAACAAGCGTTATAACAGGGCGTTGGACATGGATACAGTCCACTGCCCAAGTTCACTTTGCAAATGTCCAATGACTCAACTATTCTAAGTCTTTTTTTATTCTTTGTTTGCCCTCTGGCAGAGTGCTGTATTAAAATTTGGCTATAAGAATTGGGCCTTGGCAGTATAGGGCCTGAAGTTGCTGACAGGGACAGGGCTCAGGTTTAGAAATCCAGCAGGGTTCTAGCGAAGTTGGACTTGACTCCGTTGGCAACGATACATTTAGAAAAGACTGAGTGTTTTAGGCAACCTGCAGTGTATTTACACAGCAAACACCTAATTGCTCATTAGATGCATAAAAGCTGCATGTTGGTTTTCCTAGACCAACACAGATAGTATACCATCTCTTTCATTGCCCCTGGTTGAAAGGTCATAGTAGCAGAAGGTCTCTTACAAACCGGCAAATACTGTTGCTTTCCTTTTATAATGCACTTGTACACAGCAATACTGAAAGTGTATGCCAGTTCAGTCATTATACAGCTGACACAAATTACTTATTTCATATTTTAAGTCATTTTAATAATCTATATTTACATTTTATGTTCGCCTTGAAAACTACTCACCAGAAAGTATGATAAAAGGAGAAGCATCCTAAAATGCCAAAATTCTATTTGTCACCATAAAGGGCACCACCACAAAAACTGGCACCCCCACATCCAACGCACTCATTTTTTGTTCAGGTAAGAAAACATGTCTGCGCAATTTAAAGAAATCCTTGAGTTATCAAAATCACTTTTTAAAATGTTTTAAAATATCCAATAAATGTTATTTTTAAAGTAAACTTGCCAGAGTTAGTTTGTATGCGCTGCTGCCGTACCTGAGGTAACTTCCACAATATGGATACACATCAAGGATATGGACCGATCTGCACAAGAAAAATTCTGAGGTCATTTTCGTGAAAAACATTTTTCCATTTGTACTTTCAGATGGGGTGATAAGGTTTCCAAAGTAAAATATAAAATAGGCTGAGGCTATTCATTCCTCACTTCAAAGGGAAGCTGGTTCCAAAGAGCTTTGACTGAGTGGGAACTGCACTCCCATAGGGAGCCAAGAGACCAGGTAGGGATGAAGGGTTTGAGCATTGCCTGAAGGTAGATGGGAGCAGTTCCAAGCACCTTGGTCTTGTATTGGACGTAAGTGTCAACTGGAAGCTAGCAGAGTGTGTGGAGGAGCAAGGTGACATGGGAGAACTTGGGCAAGAATATGTGTTTTAATAGCATGAACAGACAGCCCTACCAAGTTGCAGGTGTCCAGATTTGAGATGACAAGTTACCCAGATCTTTGTGCCTATTGATGGGGTGTTTGTTGTCCAGGGTCCCAATAAGGTTCTTTCCAGTCTGGGAGAGGATACTGTAAAGGTGAACTGTTATGAAGAGCAATCAACTACTTTTGGGTCTTTGAGAAAATGTGAACGAGTGGGCGGTTGGAATTTTTTACATCAAGCATAGAGACAATTTCTTTTATTTGTTGGCACCAAGGTCAGAATTATGAAATTGGTTGCCACAATGTTGAGTGGGTATCTCACATTTAAAATGGGCTGTTTGCTTTTAGTAGGTTTGTGCATTTCTAAACTAAACCCCAAACCTTACTTTCCTGGGTGTATGTACAGTATATATATATATGAATGTATTTGTGTGTGCATGCTCTTTTGTTTACTCCTCTAAAATTCAAAGCATGTGGCAGAGCGACATAATGAATCTGTTTCTATTTGATCTATTTTTGAATAATAAACAATTGAAACCACAGCCCTTTGTTTAATGTTGGTAATAATTTATGTATTTCTTTTGAAAAGAATTTCTGTCCATGTTTGTTCTCCAGGGCACTGTTCAGATTTGCTATTTGTCCTAGTTAACCAGAAACTGAAAAATATCCACCCACCACAATAATTAATAATGTATATCATCTGACCTATGACTAAATTGTCACATGGTACTTTCCTCTGACAGAGAAACTACTACGTAATGAATTCAGTTAATTTACTATAGATTTATTTTCCTAAGCAAATGAAATAAGATACATTTTAGCAGTAGGCCTTTCAACAAGGCCAATGTAAAGAGACAGAACAAATCACAACTTTTTTAACTAAATGTTGAATGATGTTTTCTATTTCCGGCCAATAGAATGTTCAGTTATATCCAAATTGTGTTTGACATTTTGATTTAAAACATTGACACTCAAAATCTATTATTAACTAGAAGTAGTGGATTTTGCTTGCATAAGCATTCAACCGACAAAAATACTTATTGTGTAGAGACTTTTTTTGTGGCAATCTAGTGATTTCATAACATGAACGGTCGGTGAGTATGGACAAACGTACCAACTCAAAAATAACAGGATATGTGGAAAATAAACAAGCCAAACCCAGATTAAGTCTTCATTTTTTGTTAATTATATAAGCTTGTATTTGCCTTATATGTGTTTTAAAGAATGCACCAGCCGCTTTGTGGTCAACAGGTTTTTCTTTAGACAAACAAGAAAATTAAGGATGATAGGGTTTAACTCTAGTCCAAACAAACACTATTTTTCTACAAAAAGAACACTACAGGATTACTGAGACACTACTCATATACGAGAAACTACTTGCATCAACATTGGCCTCTACCACTGAGCTTCTGGAATGCCCAACCTGGCTTGGTTTTCAGGGCAGAGAATTAACGCTAACAGTTGTATGCTATTTTCTCTGCTTGTACTTACCAGCAAGGACGGAGTTGTCCACAGCGTCCTACGGTCATCAGGCAATCTGAACATTTGAGGTATGTATTAGCATTGCAGGGTCAGAGTGATTTTGGTCCATCCTTCACGCAAGATGTGGTCCAGGTTGATCGGACAATGTGTACTGCAATTTTCAAGTAATTCCACAGATTCTCAATGGGTTTGAGATGAGGACTTTGACCAGGCCACATTCATGTTCTTGAGCAACTCAAATGTTTCTTTGGCCTTGTGCTTGGGATCATTGTCTGTCTGAAAGGTCAAGCATTATGAAGTACTGAGTGGAGATAGAAATCATATTCAAGTATTCCCCAAGTTTACTGGAAAGGGTTTTATTCCTCACTTTGAATATTTATTATAAAATAAATCTAGGTAGACATAGGTATGCTTTTTGACTTTCTAACAGGCAAGTAATGTGGAGTGAATACAAGAACCAATTTTGTTGAAGAACCAATTTGGAATTAAAATAAATATAAATATTTTTTGTCACTGATCTAACACGAATATAACAATGTCAATGTCTCAGATGGAAAACGACTGTTTCTGGAAGGCCCACCAGCATTTGTAGAGTGCACACCGAAACAGCCACACTTCAAAACATGTCTGCAAGAAAGCTTTTAAAAAAAAGCACCAGTCAGATTTGGACAATAATGTGCATTAGCCCAGGGGGCCCTGGATGGCTGTGCAATTGTCCAACACTGTCTGAGTTTGGTGGGTTGGTATCCAAACATGTCTGCTTTGCCTGCTCTTGCAAGTCCTTGACTTGACTAGACATCCTGGTTGAGCAAGCAGCGTGATAAGCACCATTACACAATCTGGTGTCACTCAGAAAACAAATCTTTGTTAAAGAATATTATACAACTACGAGTCCGCCTAAAGCATGATCCATTGAAACAGGCAAGGATTTCAGTGGTCAGAAAAGCCACCAAGAAGCCATTGGCAACTCTAATGGAGTTACTAGGTGTTCCACAGAGCGCCAGGATGCGAGAACCCGTCCATAGGTCAACAATTTGATGGGCGTTCCACAGAGATGGGCCATATGGGAGTTATATGGAACCAGAAACTCAGAAATCAAAATGGAGCTTTCTGCTTTGTTTTTCATTCTGAATGAATGTAAATAATTTGTTTTAAATGTTTTAAATGTAATGTTCATATTGATAAATCCCACAGTTGGTAAATAAAATGATCGCATGCAGGATGTTTGTAGGATGTCTTCCAACTTTTTCTCTGGGGATTGGAACTATTCACATTTCCTAGGACTATGTAAAAACTCACCAGTCCCTACTGAGGGCAAGCATACGACTGTATAACTTCATGCTGCCACCAAAATACTTTTCCCTATTGTTCATTTGTTCGTTTTTAACTTATACTGTTTTGCCAAGGTGTTCTGTATATTCTTTCAACATTATTGTTGCCAACATAATGCATGATTTTGAGTGAATATTTTCTTTAGACATAGGTATCCTTTTTTTATCTTCCTAACAGGCAAGTAATGTGGAATGAATACAATGTTGAAGAACCACATCTATTTTCAAGCATTGTGGTGACTGGAATGTTTCTAAGTATCAAAATAAATATGAATGAAACAAAACCCAGGTAAAAAAGGTTCTTCTAAAAAAGAATGTTCACAGCAGGTCCAACCACAATTCTTCACGATGAGTTGTGACAGATTGGTGGATAACATCAGTTGCTGCTAAATTAGCTTCCACCAAACATTAACTCTGTGGGGCAAAGAATATGAAATGCTCTACGATTTCATTTCCCCTTGGAAAGTAGGTTGTATGAATCGGTAGGATGAAAATCCAATGTAACCCATTTTTTACAGTAATTTTCCAGAAGCAGTTTGGGATTCCTGTGAAAAGGGTATGTAGACTTTCACAGGCAATATCCTCTTCACCTAATGTACATCAAAGGCGGTACAGAAACAGTATGCTAATGTTTCTTCACTAAACACACACACACACGCGCGCGCGCACACATACACTTCATCGTTTGCAATTTCTGTAAGATATATTGCCTCTCACAGCTTATAGATGATGGTGAATTTCCATATTCATCTTTTTTCATTTGTTAACCCAGGGTTATGAAACTCACTTTAATTGACTGGTGGCGGCTTACCTTTCCTCTGGCTATAGACTAATGCAGTGGACCGAGCCAAGGCCACTGCCATGGTGTGTGCGTGTGCGTGCACATGTGTGTGGGTGCCGTGTGTTCGTGCTCATGCGTGTGGGTGTGACTGCCTGTGAGAATGTTCCGTACGTAGCCTAGAGTGTATGTTCTCAGTGAAAGAAAAGGTGAAGATTCATTGCCATCGAGAAGCACATACCCTAGTTAGACTGTTCGGCCAGAAAACCAATAAGTAGCTGCTTTCGAATCCCAGAGCCAACAATGTGAAAAAGAAACTGTTGCTGTGCCCTTGAGCAGGACACTTAACTATAACTGCTCTTGTGAATTGCTCTTAAGAATGTTTGCTAAGTGACTGAAATGAAAGCAAGCGGATCAATTCAATACATTGGCTACCCAGTGACAATGTCAAAGCACGTTTCACTACCGTTTCACTCCAGTGGTTTCTAGACACACAGTCAAGCTGGAAGAGCAGCGCTTACTAACATCACATGGTCATGGGAGATCCTGTAGACGTGCAATGCTACACTGATCTATCTATCTTCTTGAACTTTTGACCTCTCTCTGTCTCAGTCTGTCAATGACTGAAGCACCAATTTTCACCCTAACAGCCATCTGAGCCATCTATAACCCAACAGACACGACTAGAGACACATCGTATTTGTCCAAAATGGCACGCTTTCCTCTAAATACAACCCTACTTTGACTGGGGCTCATAGGATCTGAATTGAGTAGGGTACAATTTGGGATATAGACAAATACAACAGTTTCATAGTCTCAGCTCTTTTTGCAGCAATGCACTGTCACCATTGTTTTATTTTTTATTTGATCATATATAATTTAGTCAGCAGCAACTCCTTTCAAGAATGACTTACAAGAGCAATTAGGGTTAACTTTGTTGGACAGACGGACAGAACAGATGGCTGGGTTTGGGATTCAATCTATGTTCGAATGTTCTAACCACTAGGATATCTGGATACCCAGCATCAAATACTGCACGGACCTTTCTCTGGTTACTTCAATGGACAAGTATAACAGAATCCTATTTCCATGCCACCAGTGTAGGCAGCACAGAGGATGATTCAAAGAGAAAAAGAATGAGAGATGGAACAAGAGAATAGTGGGGATAAAAACAGAGGGAGATAAAAACAGAATAACAGATAGAGGGATAGAGAGAAGAGATGGAACGAGAGAGAACAGAGATGGTGTGGAAAATACAAACAAAGAAAGTAAAACGAGATGAGAGAACACAAGTGGGAGCTACAGTACTGAAAGGTAGAGACAGAATGGGAGAATGACTGTGGAAAGGGTTGCCATTTATTTTAGTGAAGAGTGTTGTTAAGCATTTATATATAATAGTCATCCTTGGCCTAGTCATGTACAGCTACCTATATGTGACATGCTGAATGGATGGCACTGAAGCTTTCACAGTATTCTCTTGACATAACGATGGGAGGTCATAGAGAGGACAAGTCTCAAGAAAGTCCAGTGGGGTGGGGCTCCAAATGCTTTAACGTTTTCGGAGAAGACAACTGTTTTTGGCCCCTTCCAGGATTTCATAGCCAGCATGTCGACAACTATAAAACACTCTGTTCTGACGTTAAAAACATTCAGTTGAAAGTAAATAAACAGGCAGCAGACCACGGTATTCTGAATAGGTTGGTGGGCAATGAACTGGAGAAAACCCTTACAGTCAAGCTTGTAGAATAGGCATTAAAGGAAACTGCAGCTTTGACGGAGGGGGTTCCTCCTTATATTTACGTAAGAATGTTTTTGAGGCAGTACTCTACTTAACTGCACTCAGATATTCAAATGGTAATGAATAATGTGTGTGTTAAGATACAACCACTCCATGCAGTTTATGTACCACATTGTAAAAGGAGTCAAAGCTGGCAGGATGTAGAAAAAAACATTGATTTGAGAGGGAGGAAAACAATTACATCAAGGGGCAGTTGTCATGAGGTAGTGAGTTACAACCACCTGACTCAGCCCCTCCAACTCAGTAAGTATTTACCAAGAGAAACATGATGGTGACCTCAGAACCATGTCTGCAATGTTGAAGACTATACAATTTTTTTTATCTGTGAGACCAATAGTGTAAAGAATAGTGATTTGCTTTAAGACAGACCTCTGTGAATTTACCTGCATTCAACTTCCACTCTCCTTCCAAGAATCAGAAAGCCCCCTAGCGGTTGAGGTTTCCGGCCATACTAGCGATGGGCATTCTGCGTCTTTTTGATGAGCAGGCTCTTCTGGCACTGCTCACCTCAAAGATCTAGATAACATCGCTCCAGAATGGCTCTTGGTTAAAAGTTCTTAAAACAAACAAATCCCCCAAAACAACAAAAAACTTTCAATCCTCCAATGTAAGAGTGAAAAAGTAAGCTAGAATTATCAAGTTTGTGGAACGCATGATCAAATGGGTTACATCTTGGCAGGGATTGGTTTGTTGATTTAGTTTCCCCAATAAATCTCAGCATGATCATTTATGTGGCCTCCCACCTCTAGCATGAACATTTCAGCATTACCACATACACAAATGGTACAGAAATACACTGTTGATTGGCCAACTCAAATAAGTCTTCCTGAGGTAGTCTTGGGCATTATTAAAACAGCCAGTTTGAAAATGTTTCAGGGCAGAGTTTGTCGACGAAAGCAAATAATCAAAGTTGACATGGTGTATGAAAATGTATGTATGTAAGTGAGCAGTAAATGACACATTCTCAGTATGAAGGAGTGTAGTGAGTTTATTTGTAAAATAAGAAAAAGTTTTGATTCTAAGTCAATATTCGTGCATTTAGTACACTGTATGTATTGGTTGTTAAACATTTTGACGACACTGAGGCAACACTATTCAAACACTGGGTTTAGTTACTGTAAAACACACACACCTGTCACTGTGACTGCTCCTCCAACAACCTTCTTCATCAATATGTATTGGTTCTTAAACTGTATGTATTGGTTCTTAAACATTATGACGACAATGAGGCAACACTATTCAAACACTGGGTTTAGTTACTGTAAAACACACACACCTGTCACTGTGACTGCTCCTCCAACAACCTTCTTCATCATTACCTCACAGTGCACTGTAATTCAGATGGCCTTATGCTTAGGCACCCTGTAATATATTGTAATATAGCCAATTTAATAATATTTCAGCCTTGTATAAAACCATTTGCAACCTGTCAGATCAAATTGATACCCGGGATTAGAGAGAAAAGGACGAGTGGTGTTTGTTGACGTTCTGTTTGGGTGGAGATACTTCATTTACATTACAAACAAACAGACATTTTGTTTTACTACTACGAAACCCCAAAAAATAATTTCTTAGTATTCTTATATTCCCTAACCCTTAACCCTAAATGTAACTCTGAAACATACCCTTCTTCTTACCGTTCTTCTCACTTCTAACTCCTAATCAAAAATGTGGACCGATACACTATTTCAGGGAGACACATTGGGTTGTCTTTTACAAATGTGCCCAATGATAAAGGATTTCTGTTGAAATGTAGTAGACATTAACAAGAAATACATATTTTAATAACAACACAAAAGACAATGTTCTAAATGTGCTCTATTTGCAATTAATGACACTCCTGTGAAACCATAATAACTTAAAGGAGTTAACCCGCATCAGAGTTCAGCATGAACCAGTGAGTTGACCTCATGTTGAAATGTATCTTTTTAACCTTCATTAGTCAGATATTCTAGCAGTTTCTGCAGGAAGGATTTGTTGATAAACAGAACAGCACGTTTTATTCTTACAATGAGATCTACATGAATTTGTATATAAAACTTACAAAACGTACAAAATGTATTTTGAGACTGAACCACTTGGATAACCATTTGTGTCTTTGGCATGACAACGTGTAATTGTCGGTCGAAAATTAAAACTCTATCCCAAGGTTAGGTATTCAGAGAACTGAGACCAGTTGTCCTCTAACATCTTATTAGGCTTTCCTCCTTTCCTATTTATTTTAATCCTGATAAACTCTACAGGCCCTGTCTGGGATAAGCCTTCCCACAAGATTATGCTGCCACCTCAAAATAAAAAAAAGATTGAGCATTAGAGGCAGTGTGTCAAGAAAGAAGTGTGAATGGGTGATTATGTTTAGCAGATTTTAAAATGAATTTTAATTCATCAAAATATTGTAACATCTTTGAATGCTTAATTCATTTTCTAAAAGTTAATAGTATCCTAAATCTATACATACAGGATGTTCCTTGTTGCCACATACACAAGAGTACAGTAAATAACTTTCAGTTTTTGGATTAAAGATCATCAACATTCAGTTACATTATGCAAATATATTTCATTGTCAAGATCAATGTTTCATTTTAAAGTGAAGAAATCATTTTCAATTAAGGATAATTTGACTCCTACTTGTGTTTTTTCACTAGTTATTCCACGAAACTAAATTGCCATTATGTAACAGTGCTTTTACCGAAGTAGGATATTAAATTATTCTTTCCCTCTTTGGACATTCGTATAAGCATGCGCTGAGACACAAACACACACACTCACTTGGGTCAGAAGACAGCTTGGTGGTACTTTTTATATTCACAAAGTGCTGCATCTGCCACTGGAACAATAGCTATGTTTCTATTAAGACTAACAAACCATGGGAGGACAGGGTTCGAGGTATCCAAGTGATTGAAGGGATCCAGGGAATCAAGCCCAATAGATTTAATTAACTTCCAACGACACGCTGCTTTGTCTCTTATTTTTCATCCGTCTGTTGTTTTTCCTGTCTGGCAAAAAAAGACTACTCCTATAATAGCAATGCCACCTGAGAATTAGTTGCTAAAATAGCAATTGCTTTTAGGAAATTTGCATGTTAATTGAAATGTGTGCAATTAGGAAGGAGTGCCCAGACCTGTGGGAAAACCAAATTAAGAACATGGGAACTGAACCGAGAACTTTGAGAACCGCTGATGTCCCTGTTCCCCTTGACTCATACCAAGCCCTACATGCAACAAGCACTCCTTTCATCCTTTCCAACACAAACACACAGGCAAGCCGACACACGAACGCCCAATCCAAAGCACACACTCACACAACCCTTCCTCCCAACACTTCTTCCAAGCACCGCAGGCTATGAAAGCGGCTCATAGTGTCAACTCCTATATCTCACATAACTTTAGCTTTCTACCCACAGTAGCAGTGGACCTATTAAATCTAACATTTTACCTTGGAACA